>OY292401.1:21619467-21694745 GCA_958496205.1 Idaea biselata | reverse complement strand
CGCTGTCTGTCTGTCTGTCCGTCTGTCACCAGGCTGTATCTCATGAACCGTAATAGCCAGAAGCGTGAAATTTTCACAGAAGATGTATTTCGGTAGCCGCTACAACAATAAATGCTAAAAACAAAATAAACCAAATATTAAGGTTGTTGTATGGGTGGGAGCCCCTCCCATACAACAACCATGTTTGGGAACTACAAGGGAATTTTAGTACCTACAATGCGAGGTCGCGTCTGATTGGTCGAAGTCAAATCGAGTTGGCCATGGAATTCAAAATGGCTGCCCTGTCTGTCAAATATACTAGTCTGCTTTCACTTACCAAAGAGTTTCTTAAATGTTTCAGATTTTCTTTGTGCAAAGATTTTTTTTTTTTAGAGATGCGGTCGTATGATGGGAGTAAGAAACGAAGCTGAATATTTCACATTTTCCTATCAAATTTAAAAATTGGTTGTTGTAAATAATTTTAGGGTTCCGTACCCAATTGTGATAGTGATACGGAACCCTTCGTGCGCGAATGTCGCACTTGGCCGGGTTTTAAATATTTTCGTTTAAAGCATTTGTAGATGACATTGTTTGTTTTTTCCTACATATTGGTGTTAAAAACATTAAACATTAAAAAATATAGGAAAAAACATTCAGTAAAATTCAGGACCTCGCGTTCACCAAGGCGTCTCAAACAGAACTCCATTTTCTTATTCATTCGATTCTTATTCATACACATTTTAGTCAAAAATAAATGTCATCTACAAATGCTTTAAACGAAAATATTGAAAAGCAAATGGGCAAAAAATAATCATCAATTTTCGATGAATTCGACGGGGATTTTCAGTTTAGGTCTTGTTTGTATCTTAAGTCTCATAAAGTGTAGTAAGTAAGTAAAAACAAAGACTTGTTAGCACAGCATGATAAAATATACACTGTTCTTCATTTCTTGTGGATCTAATGGGGTGGCACACGCAAAGCTGTGAGCAGATGGCACTGGGGTCGGATGATCTTTTTTTTTTGATGATGGTCCCCCACCAATGAAAACGCCGAGATTTTTTTTTCTTTCGGTCTGAGACCGATATGGCCAATTTGGCGCCGAGAGTTGTAAAAATCACCTGTTTGACAGTTTTTAATCCAAACCTAAGATTAGTCGACCAACGCCCTCTGCCGGGATAAAACTTTTTAGTGTTCCTCCTCATTAAGTAATAGTAGATTGTATACCAAGGGAGAAAAGACTACTTTTACGGCGAGAGTGTTTCTTGAATCCAGAGAGGAGCGAGGGATTCTAGAGTAGAATCCCGAGCGTAGCGAGGGATTCTTAAGTAGAATCCCGAGTGAATCGAGGGATTCAAAGTACCTCACTCGAGCGAAAAATAGTGTTTGCTCCCGAGGTGAACATTCTACTTTTCATCACCCTCTATGAGAAAATGAGTAACGTCCAATTTTTAACAATACCTACCATATCCTACCATTTTCTACCAAACCTACCATTTTCCATTAATACCTACCATTTTCTACTACATCCTACTATTTTCTACTAAAAACTACCATTTCTACCAAAAACTACCATTTTCTACCAATACCTACCATTTTTCACCAAACCTACCAATTTCTACCAACATTACCATTTCTTACCAAAACCTACCATTTTCTACCGAAACCCTCCATTTTACCAATATTCTACCTGTACGGTCGAACACCCATCGCTCACCTATCAGACACATGTGTTGCTTAACCTGCACGGTCTATCACCCATCACTTACCTATCAGACACGCAGTACGGTGATAGGAACTCTTTGTTAATTGAAACTTTTTAAAAATATTCACATTCCAAATTCAAATCTCATTATTGCCCTGCTAACAGGGCAATAATGAGATATGAAAATCCCTGTTAGGAACATCGCCAGCAAAGCGCTACTTCATGCCCTGTTTACAGGGATTAGACTAGCTCTTTTCGAATAGATGGGATGAAAATACTATTAAGTTGCCTGTTATTTTGGAAGTTTTTATTAGCATGGTTTAGTGGGTGATAAAAGTCCACTATACGGAAAAATAAAGTGGCCTTTGTTCACCTGGGTGATTTAATTCCAAGGTGATCATAGGACACTACTTATGTCGACTGAATTCACCTGGGTGATATGATTCCAAGGTGATTTGAGGACACTAAAATTTCCACTTCTATCACCCAGGTGATCAAAGTGGAATAAACCATCAGAGAATATGATTCTGGATGTAGCGGAGTTTGATTCTAGACGACACAATTACAAATATGTTTCATTTGAAGAAACCACGCCATGACACGCGTGCTTCTTTCGCTGTCACATAGTCATCAGAGCCTAACGGGCCAAGCCTTGTTTAGTAAGAACCACTTCTATAAATCCTACCTCTGGTCAAGCACGGCTAAAAAAAAGGAATCCATCTAATTGTTTATTTATGTATATCATACATATCCAGAAAACTACTTTTCTACTAGATATAAGGCTGGGTATAACAAAAACCTGTGAATTCTGTTAAAATATATTATACTGTCTCTAAACAAAGCTCGAAACTTAATGCCAGTTTTACCCCCGTATTTATAGACGAATCGAGTAAATTACTCTGGCTAAGTAAAATCTCTGTCACATTTTCGCAGACGTTTAAAACCACTGACAAGACCGAGACAAATGCATTACTTAGCCAAAGTAATGACTCGCCTTGATTCTTACTATGAGGGTTACAGGTAAAGTTAAACATCCAAATAACTAATATCATAAATAATTGGAGGACTAATAATTAAAAATAAAATATAGATGAAAGAAAGACATAAAAATGTACCTGTAAAGGTGGTTCATTAAAGAAGGGCGGTTCCCCGTCGACCATTTCGACCAACATGATGCCGAGCGACCAGACGTCGACCTCGGGCCCGTAAGGCAGCCGCGAGATTACTTCCGGAGACATCCAGTAAGGGGTGCCAACAAGGGATTTGCGTTTTGGAAGCTCCTGGAATACAATGCAATTTACCATTAATTTACTAAGTTAAAGGTAGGTATTCAAGTACTTATACATTTTTGTTACTTAGCAGATTTACAGAATATTTATATCTATAAAATGCGTTGTCCTGACTGACTGATTGACTGATCAACGCACAGCCTATACCGCTGATAGTAGAGAGTTCAAATTTGGAGAGCGTGTCCTTTATATGATGGAGTCATCCGATAAGAAAGGGTTTTTCGAAGTTCCCACGGGATCAGCTAGTAAATGATAAATTATGGATGTACCATACTTGTAATAAATTGACAAGCCCCTATTTATTACAAGTCTGCTGAAACTACACAGTTGGCTAAATTTTGTTTTGTTTCTATATGAATTTAATCGCCCAAAACTAGCAGTTTTAGTTGCGTGGTTTCGGACTAAATGGCGCTTTGTGTTCAGTTATCTTTAGTTTTGGGCGATTAAATTCATATTGAAACAAAACAAAAATACTCCAGGAACAGAATCCAAACCGCGTCAGAAGCGAGTGTTACCGCAACGCGGCAAAGTTGTGGCACACGCACGAATATAATTACGCTATTAGAATGCTAATCGGAGCGACCTTGCGCTTATAAAACGAATTTAGTTAATTGTTATAAAAATAAAGAGGCCTTGGAAGGTTGAGATGCCATACAAAATAATACTAAACTAACGAAAAAATTTAATAGATAAATTTATTACATAACCAGCTGCGCCTTGCAGTTTCACCCGCTCGAGCTCCGAATAAATAAACCATACAAACTTTCATCCCTTATTTTATCCCACTTAGGGGATGAATTTCAGTGTTCACTTACGACTACTAAGAAATCTAAGTGCCAAATTTCAAGTTTCTTGCTAAGGCTTAACAGTCTTTAAATTCCATCCTTTTATCGCCACATTTCAACCCCTAACAGGGTTACTTTTCGCAAAATCGCATTCACGATGATTTTCTTTTATAAAGATAGAAGAAATCTGTTCTATTTGTATCTTTTGACAAAATTGAAAAAAAAATAACAGTTTCGTTTAAAAAATTACAATTTCGTTACAGGTGAATATTTTGGACAAATACATAATACAGTATTGTGTTTATAACAAAACTCTCTTTCGTTGCTTCGCGGACTCTGGTAAAAACCCTAATAATAGATAAATGATTATCTAAGTACGAAATCCTAAATAATCCGAATACGTCGTTAGGTTTTTGGGTTTGGTATAATTCACCTGACACGAAATTACAATTTCGTTACATACAGGTGAACATTTTGGACAATAAAACCGAGTCTGAATATGTATGGGTTTCTTTATATTGTAGGTACGTACACTAACGTTTGTATAATAAAAAGACAATCTACAAACCTGCGATACTTGAGCACAGAATCCGAAGTCGGAGAGTTTGACTCGACCATCCGCCGTCAGCAATATAGAATCAGATTTGATGTCTCGATGTATGACGCCTTGACTGTGAAGGAATGCTAAAGCCTGAAAACATTAAAAACACATTTAACAAATTTTTCTTCTGTTTCGCGATGTTGGATTTAAATTAAACTCATTTTTTGGTTTTTATCGCTTGTTGTTTATTACTTTTAGCATTGTTTCAACGCTCAACGTTTCAATCCTAAAGAAAAGACCTGTAAATGACTCTAAACTTTGAGCATTGTAACAACGCTGAAAGTAATAACCACCACGTAAGTCAAACCGAAAAATGAGTTAATTACATTTAAGAATCTTATATTTACGTACTTTTAACATTTATTTATAATTGTGCAAGACACAAACATATAAAAAGATAATTTGCAAACTGTATTTTCATATAAAAAAAACTATCAAAAGTTGGAGCTCCAAGTGGACTCGTCCGTTTTCCGATACGAAGACCGGTGCAGCCACTGAGAAAGACGGGTCGGATCATATTCCACTGCCTTCTTTCTTCTTCTAGATGAGCGCGCTAGATCTAAATCACCACTTACCGCACACACAGGTGGAATAGTGATCAAACGCTCATTTATCGTTAAAAAATCTCCAAATGCACAAGAACTGGGGCGCCAACTATTATGTAAACTGTGGTAATACTAATTATGATCACAAAACAAATCGAAAAGTGTTCAATAGAAGTGAAAATTCAAATAACAATGGTGTACTGTATTTTGCTACCAAATTAACCTATCCAGACGGAATTCCTAACAACTACATATTCTATAGACAATTATTCACCATTGTATAGACGCAAGCACCATCATAAACTGAATAAATAACTTTGTCGGATTGTAGGTACTAACTACTAAGTATTATTGCCGCTTGAAGACTTTAACCCACTTTCCCTTAGGAAGTACATGCCACTAAACAGTGGTATTTTAGACGATTTGTAACAGTCGCTTAGACAAATTGCTATTTAGCTATCCAATTAAGAACGTGGCGACTGTTACGATTTCCATACAAACTTAATACCAAAATAAATTATGAAAAATTTAGTTTTCTACCTTAAAATCGATATTATTCGGATTAAGATTTTACTTTTAAAAGGTCCCCACCGCAAGGTTTCCCAAAATATTCATTCGAAATGAAATAAAACGAAAAACATTTTTTCCATTGAACAATGTTTCTCCGTTTTATTTGAACGTGAATGAATATTTTGGAAAAACTTGCGGTGGGGACCCTTTAAAAGTAAAATCTTAATCTGAATAATATCGATATTAAGGTAGAAAACTAAATTTTTCATAATTTATTTTGGTATTAAGTTTGTATGGAAATGGTAACAGTCGCCACGTTCTTAAGTAGGTACTACCATAGAGCAAATACTAAATAGTATAGCAACAGTTTGATTGTATGCAGTCTCAGTTTACGCCGCAAAATTAATTGTAGGTTTTGTATTACTAGACATATAATTAAGTTTTATAAGACGTCGTTACTTTGGGTCTTTAATTTATAATGGTAATAGCTTATTGTTACGTTTTAATAATGTAGACTTGTTTTAGCAGTAAATCGTTTTGAGAGTCAAATGTTAGTGATAATTTATTCAACAGTGCTACAGAGATAAATTGGATAGATTAACACTGTTACCAAAAAACACAAATTGAATTTATAAAAAGATAAACTTTAAAACTAAAGTGGCACAATGGGCAGCCTTATCACCTATGGGCGATCTCTTCCAGGCAACCAACGGACGGACACGACTTGAGGAAGATGCGACCAGATTACTATGATAACATACGATACTATGATGATAATAAATATTGCAGGATGTTGCACTCAGCGCCATCCAACCCTAAACTATGTATGCCAGATTCGCTTGCATTTGCAATATTGCAAGGATGCTAGATTGACTTGCATTGGCCTGGCTTAGGCTTGATTTCATTAAACTCGAACAAACTTTATTCTGCGCATAAACTTACCTCGAGTCTCTCCAACAAAAAGCGATTTAAGAATGATTTATGCTAGACCGCGCCGTATCCGTGCCGTGACGGGGACGTACCACGCCCGCCACGGCACGGACGCGGTCTAGCATGAATCATCCTTTATGCGTAGAACTAAAACTAAGTGGAGGGGTTCCCAAACTTATTTTGTGTAACGCCCACTTTGGGAATAAATTATTTTTAGCGCCCCCCATTTTTCCACCTTTAAAAACGACTATAACTTCAAATGTAATTAATTATTGTAAGCTATATTAGCGGAGATTAAACTACTTTCATTTCAAAACGGTGCAACCTATTGACATGTTTTTTATTTTATTTATTCAATAAAACAGGGCAGATATGAGAACTACGCGGAGAGAAATATCGAACCGAGTTAGTTTGAGCAATTTATGAATTAATATTAGTTGATGTTCACATGTTGTAGTCAAGAATCGAGAGCTCAGTCGGTGTCTAACAGTCCTCCTAGCTAGATGAAATTACAAATTGCCCCCTAAGCTTCTACACAACGCCCCCATTTTTTTTCTGGGTCTCTTACCGCCCCCCTTTTGGCCTGCAGCGCCCACAGGAGGCGTTATCGCCCACTTTGGGAACCCCTGCCTTAGTGGAGTAACCGTTACAAGAAACGCGGAGTTACCTTCAGACACTGTTTACAGACAGTGGCGATCTGCTCGGGGTCCATCCTGGCGCGCGTGACGACGTCGGTGAGCGCTCCGCCCGCCATGTACTCCATCACCACCCACAGCTCGTCGCCCACGAGGTACGACGCGTGCATCTCCACTATGTTGGGGTGGGGGTAGTCTCTCATTATTACCTGACAAAAACAAAATAAATACAAATTCTTAGATTGGTTTTTGGAGCCGACAACATGCCGTGCTTCAATTTTACTATCGTAAAACTATGTTGTAAACCCAGTGAAAGTGTGTAACGCAGCGTACTACGTGGGCGATCGGATGCGAACGCGATGCGAACGCGAAGCGGCGCGGTGCGGCGCGGGCGCGGAAACAAGGAACAGTCGAGAGTCGCGCCGCATCGCACTTTACGTGCATTTGGTCACGTAGGACACTTCAATAGCTATCGACTGTTCCTTGTTTCCGCGCCGCACCGCGCCGCTTCGCGTTCGCATCCGATCGCCCACGTAGTACGCTGCGTAATTTTCATGGAATATTATTGAATTTAGTTCCATGAATGTGGTCTTTTCTACTTGTCTCCAAATCGTCTCAAGGTTATGGTAAAGTTGCCACCGCTTTACCATAGCTCCTGACTTGAAGACTTTGAGCTTGATTGGGCCAATTTCATGCAAATTATTATACTTGATACTTGGCAAGATGTACGACGCCAAAAATTCGTCCCTAAATGGGCATATTTATTTTTGAGTGCCACCATACGTAAATTATGGAGGTTTTATAGACATGAGTTTTGAGTTTATTAAAGTCTTTCATAATATTTTCGTATGTTTTTTGAACTAAAAATTATATTTTGTTTCCTACAAATACCTTAATTTCTATGTAAAAATCAATTTTTAAGTGGACACTATAGAAAAATAACGGTCAGTTTGGTGACATTGAAAAACGACTGTAACATTTAAAACAAAGGGTTTTAAACGTAATTGTTACCTTTAATTAATGCAGATTAATTAAATTTATCAAAAAACAATACACACTAATGAGTTACTTATTTTAAATTTCTTAAAATTAAGATTTAAATTCGGTTTGGTGACGAGTGACTCCATTGCAATCATAATTTTCTTTTTAATTTATAAGTTTAGTGACCTATTTCTTAATTTATAAGTTGCATAGGTAAAATAAATTATTTGAAACAATAAAAGAATAATATATATTATGCAAACTTCAAAACAAAACTGATAAAAGTAAAATAAACCACATAAAAATTGGGACAGTCACCAAACTGACACACCTAAAATCCTTAGGGTGAGGCTACATGATGTACAATACTAAATTAGAACTAAAAGTCGATGTTTTTTCATAGTAACATTTAATCACATAATTTGAAGTATGGTATTAATAATATTAATTTTATTAATTAAAGCAAACATGTCAAACATGCGAATAGGTAATAGAAAGTTATCTATTATTTTTACTTAAACTAACTTATAGCTTAACTATAATGGCACAATAATTGGCAAAAAAAACAAAAATGTAAGGCTAATTAAATAAATTATGATTTAAATGAAATTTAAGAAGTATTTCTTAAATTTCATTTGATTGAGTACACGTATGTACACCTAGCCTTATGAGTCAGTTTGGTGACTTTGGTGGTCCGCCCTATATGTGACGGCATAAAACGTCACTGAACTGACCGTCACATTATACACGTAGCTAATGAGAAAAATGCATTCTAACCTAATTGAATGACATTTTTTTAAATGAACTCCTAAAAACACTTGCTAAATAACACCAAAAACAGATAGTAAATAGTTGGATAGTGTGAGACAAATATAATAATTAAGAAAAAGGCTTCAAACCTGACCTACCAAATCGTGACCAACCGCCAACACCAGCAAGACACCCTATTTTTTCCGCGGATTGAACAGACTGACTGATTTCGCTAAGCTAAAATGATCCCTTGTGGTTAGTGTCACTATTTTTTAAAAATAAAACGGCTTTAAATAAAACGGAATATCCCTTTAGACCCGTCACTTTGCTGCAGGTCAGATGACACCGAGTTTTGAGGACTTTACATAAATGTATTTTTCCACTGTAATATCACAATTGCATTTACAGTTTTAGATAAATGTGACGGAAGAATAGATCCACTATCATGGTAACCAAAACTTGACTAAGTTTTTGTAGGAAAATTTACCAGTAAGTTCAATACTTTGAAGCTGACAAGGACTGGGACAAGTCAGAAACGGCTCCCCTGAGTATTTGAATTAACCATAATTGAATTAATTAATCTTAATTACATAAAAATTGATGCTCAGACACATAGTTTAATTTACTCTGCATCGATTGATATACTTATTATAATAACACTCATTATTATTAATATGCAATAAATTTTTAAAGACGTGGGACAGCGTAAAAGTGGGG
This sequence comes from Idaea biselata, assembly GCA_958496205.1. Classification (NCBI taxonomy): domain Eukaryota; kingdom Metazoa; phylum Arthropoda; class Insecta; order Lepidoptera; family Geometridae; genus Idaea; species Idaea biselata. Next base: position 21,685,321 of record OY292401.1, on the reverse strand, counting down.
GTGGCACCCAAAAGTGAAAATGCCCAAATATGAAACGAAATGGAAAACCCTGAAATAATAAAGAAGAACTTGACCCTGACTGTTCCAAATTGGAAATATTGGTCTCAAATAACTTTAGATTACCTAGATGGTGGGTATTCCTTGTTAGAATACCAATGACATGTATATGTGTATAGAATGTCATTGTAGAAAACCCAACAATCTACATTAGAATTTTGATACATCTTTTTTAAAGGTGTGTGAGTAATTTCGCAAACAGTTTGTCTTTGGAACTGATAAAGATTGTCCGTCAGACAAATTTGAAATGGATAGTCTCGCCTAGTCTCTAAGACAGATCAGTCCAATTCCATGATTAGTAGGACCACAGAAAACATGAATAGTACAAGTATAGGACTATAAAGTATACTTACAACTTCATTAAACAGCAGTTCCCTTCGCTGCTGCTTCCTGAGGTTCATCATCTTGACGGCGACGCGGCGGCGCGTGGTGGTGTTGGTGGCAGCGCACACCACGCCCGTCGACCCCTCCCCGATCTTACTGAAGCCGGTCAGCGAGGCGCGCGGGTCGCCCTCGCTCACCACCAGGCGGAGGGCTGAACGGAACTGGGGGGAGATGGATGAATACAGGGAAAAGTCTACATACTCATAATTTTATATTTTCCCGGGTCTTAATCGCGTGATTTTTACTTTTTAATTCTCTTACCTCGACGTTTCGACCATGTTGCAACGGTCTTGGTCGCGAGGGAACACACGCGAATAACGCGATCACGCGATCGCGCACAAATCACGCGATTAAGACCCGGGAAAATATAAAATTATGAGTTCCAATCGTGTTAGTTTAAAAAGTTTATAAGTCTACATACTCTTTACAAATTTTACAAACGTAGTCAACTGTTTCCTTCCTGAATATAGTAGAGAAAATATATTCTATTTTAAGTGGTTAAGCCTGCACTGGGCTTTCATAGAAATATTTTAAAAAAACAATACTTCCTCAAAAACACAACGCACGATAGAAGGAGGGCTTGAACCAATTAATCTACCGGCGCCGCTAGACTAATCGGTTCAAGTCGTGCTCCCGGTTTGAGTAAGATGCGGGTTCAAATCCAGCCCTGCGTCTATCGTGCGTTGTATTTTTGCAGAAGTATTGTTCCTTTAAAATATTTCTAGAGAAAATGTTTAGCCATAAAACCTATATCTTTTTTGACGTTTTCGGTGGCGCGTCGGGAGAAGGCCCGACTGCAATGCAGAAGTTTGCGGGTTCTTCCCGCCGGGTGCAAGTGTATTTATGCTTAAAAATAAATATTTGTTTCTGGTGTGGGTGTCCCTAATATGTACGTATTTACAAAAAAAATATGTAGTATATTATTATCCGTTGTGCGTAAAAACAAATATTTATTGCACAGCAAAGGAGTCGAACCCGCAACATTCTACGTCGCAAGCAGATGTTTTCCCATCGCGCTTAAGAGATCGTCAAATCTATCAATTCCGCTACTGTGCTGTGTCAAAACTTCCTCTCAACAATTACACAACATAATGATACATGGAAACACTCAATTTACAACGTAATTCGATACAGATGTTGGAGCATTCATTATGAGGTTCATGTACTAGCTACGCCCCGCAGTTTCACTTACATTCCAAACCTATAGATGAATGAATGAATAAATTGTACACACCCTTCGATCATATATTACCTACATAGATGCACGGTCGCCGCTCTAGAAATGGAGCCGTCAAAACAAGGCATATTTCAGCTGGTTACAGCGAAACAAGGCATATCGCTGTCAGTCGTGCATAAGTGTTTTACAACCTTATTGCCCAGTGATTAAGGTTTACATTAAACTGTACTATGTCCGTATAAGTAAGCGTTGAAGTGGTGCCGATTTTTGATTTCGATTTTGTATGGGACCGTGCTTCGATCATATATAACCTACATAGATGCACGGTCGCCGCTCTAGAAATGGAGCCGTCAAAACAAGGCATATTTCAGCCGGTTACAGCGAAACAAGGCATATCGCTGTCAGTCGTGCATAAGTGTTTTATAACCTTATAGCCCAGTGATTAAGGTTTACATTAAACTGTACTATGTCCGTATAAGTGAGCGTTGAAGTAGTGCCGATTTTTGATTTCGATTTTGTATGGGACCGTGTATCTATAGTTTATATATGATCGAAGGGACCGTGTATCTATAGTTTATATATGATCGAAGTACACACCATATAAATTACGATACAAAAAAACACGCAACTTTAATCTAGGTAGCGATGGTAGGTATCAATGGGCGGCTTTATCGTCTAACTAAAGCGATCTCTTCCAGGCAACCTTTAGATCTGTAGTGGATAACATTTTCCGTCATTTTCGCTGTAAGCCTGAGATTGGTTGGGTTTTTATGTATGTTTTATTTTTACTAATCACATTTCTGTTTTAATCAGTCCACTTGTTCTTAATTGCATAACAGCTAAAGGTTGAACATAGAAAAAAAGACAGACATATTTTTTTACCCAAATGTTTAAATACCTACTCACCTAGATAGATAGAAGAATCATTAAACTAGTCACAACAATACATGAATATCTCAAATCTAGATGGCACAAAGGGCGGTCTCATCGCTTAGACTTCAAAATACTTACTATTTTTATCATGCATTTTTGTCGTAAAACTAACTGTTTAACTACGTATGGTTTCGTAATAGATAATATTATAACAATGTGAAGCAACCATAATAAGGTAATGTGATATACCTGTTCATGTGTCAATCTCAATTCATGCTTGGACGCAGCGAGCGGTAACTGTGAAGGTGCGCCGGGAGGCACGGCCGGCATCGGGTGTTGGTGACGAGGGTATTCTATACAACAAAAAACGGCACAATGTACAAACTTTTTTTTATAGGGTTTTCTTGTTTTCGCGATGTCGGATTGAAATTAAACATTTTTTTTTGTTTTAATCGCATGGTGTTTGTTTCTTTTACCATTGTTTCAATGTTTAACGTTTCGAAACCTTTACAGGTCTCTTCTTCAGGATTGGCCATCCTTTACCTAGCTAGACTGTTAGCTTTATTATCTTATCTAATCATAATAAAACAACATCATACTCGGCACATGCATTGTACATTCATTATCATTTATCATTACAGTAGTTTCTCACTCGCTGCACACTCGCGGGTCGTAAAACGTGAGAGTAGTGCAGAGAGAATTTTGGTCTCTCCCAGTCATAGGTATTATTAAAAATAATGGCAAGTCAACCTATCATGTCTCTTTGTAGGATATTGAAACAAACCTTTGCCTATTGCCTATGCACTAAACTTGCAACTAAAGAGTCATGTTCATTTAAGAATGTAAACCTAGCTAGAATCCTTTTTATAGTTTATCCCTTAATTCAATAGTGCAAAAGAATCAGCAAAAGATTTTACTTCTGATTTTGCGATGTTGTATTGAAGTTAAATATATTTATTTATTTTAAAATTGGAACAATTAAAAAATATCAAAGTATTGTAGTAGTTTTAGGAATTTATTATGTTTATCATTTATAGTTCTTCCACATAAACAAACAAACAAAGGTTATAATGGGCCATATTAGGCACAAATCATCACATCACTATAATGTTGCACAATTTAAATAAACTTATATGTATGTATTTCAAACAGATGGGTTTAATAAGAATGAGTAATTTAGGGTACTGCGATTCATCTTATGTATATGAATACTATATCATTAAGACTTAGGAATTTCTTATGTACAATGAATTATTCTCTCTGTGAATCAAGAGGGGCTATTAGATAATGAGATCATCATGATCATTGTTTTTAAGATACAAACTCACCCATATTGGCATTATTTCCATTCATTCCTTGTTGTGTTGTGTGGGGCATCTGAGCATGACTGTGTGGGTATTGCATATTGGCATTTTGAACATTTTGATAAGTTACTGATCCTTGGTTATCATTCATGTCCATTGTTTGTCTCATATTACCATCATGCTGATGTTGATTCCAGTCTACAGGGGATTCAATGGCTTTGTTCAACCCATAGTTGCTCTGATCCCGTCTAAGACTCGGAAACTGTTGAGGAGCTGGAGGTACAGGTGGAGATTCTTCAGGTACAGCTGGAGGCACTTTCGCCTGACTCCGAAAGTCTCTCCTTATGTTTGGTGGGCTTGAACTTCTTAATGAATTTGATCTGGCAACATTTGATGTTTTTGGCAGAACTACTCCATTTTGTATTGGTTGTGGCTGAGGGACATTTGAAGGTAGAGGCCGTGGAATAGATGATATTGATGATACAGGCATAAGTCTGTGATCTCCTCGGACAATTGTTTTAAGGTCAAGTATTTCGGTGGGTGTGATTTCTGAGGGATCTACCAGTGGCATTGGTCTGTTGGTGGATTTTAATATCTGTAAATGGAGGCATATTATAGCATTCTGTGGACACTTATTTATAGGTAATTTAATTTACACTATCTTTATTAGAGGATACTGTGCATATTGCTTACCTGATTGTTCCCAACAAGAGAAGCCCATTGTGGAGGGAGTCCTACAAATTTTCCTTCTCTTTTATCAAAATCTGTGTGTAACCTGTGTTGAAAGTTTATTGGATTTGATATTTCCGGCTTTTTCTTCTTTTTCGAAAACATTATAAATCAATCTCTAGCTGTAATAGAAAGTCAATATATTGAACCAGCTAAAACAAGTAATTACGTACTAATGTACCTATCTGGACAAAATAAAAAGAAAGCTTACTTTGCGACACTTTCTACGACAAGGCGAATCAACATTGGTATGTAATTGATTTGCTTCGTGTTCAGGCGTTTCCCTTGATGTGGAACAATCCGAACAATAACAATACACGTCTATTTGCACAGTTACAAGTACTACGATGTCGTAGCTACACAGTACACAAACTGAATACAAAATCGAATCCAAAGCTTATTCCGACATTCTTCAGCAACCGTCCATGTACTTGACAATAACAAATTAGATTATCGTAATGATATTAAAACAAACGTCGCTGACACTGGTAATTATTGATTGATCGGCAATCAAAAAGGGAAATTGTTATTGAATTATGTATGTGAATGCGTGATAAATATTTTTTGAAAATAAAATCGTGAACACACTCCAACGAAAAAAAAATGCAGGAATACTTTTTTTTTATTTGTTAAAACCATAGACATTTCTAAACTTTTTTCTGTTTGACGCAACTTGACGTTTGTTTGTTTCACAGAGTTTCACTGATCGATCACTGATAACTTTATTTACTGGCAACACTTTGAACCAAAGACCGATTGATTGCCAATTCTTTTTTATCTGTGGTTGCTTGCTAATTGCTAGATTGACATGTTGTTTTTACTGTCATTTCCATTTCTGTTGTCGTCTTCTTGAAGCGCGAAAAAGCGACAAAAAAATCCATTTAATAAACAACTATTGAGATTACGAACAAATTGCATAAAAATTTACCCTCATAAAAGGAGAATTATTTTTGTTATTGTTTCATTATGAAAGAAAAACGCCATAAGTCCCATAAAACAAAAGATAAGAAACACAAAAAGAAAAAAAGACGCAGTGTAAGTTTACACTTCATAGTTCTTTGATGATTTCTACCGTTTTATCAGTTTAGTAACAAACGATGTACTTTTAGAGCATTAACTTTAAACTTAACACTAAACTTGTTTTTGTGTTTTAGTCTTCCAGTTCGAGCAGTGAGTCAGATGAGTGGGTCGAAAAAGCAGGCACTAAACAAACCGAAATACCAAAAAATCAGGAATCACGGGAAGATTGGATGTCGATGACTGGGATGCTCAAAACGTACACTAAAGATGACATCAAACCCAAAACAGAAGAAAACGAAAGAAAACACATTGATTCATATAACCCGGCTACCTGTAGCAGAGAGCTAAACCCCTATTGGAAACATGGAGGGACAGGGCTACCTCAAACGTCGGAAGAAACTCGAAAATCAAGGCAATTTCTAAAACCTATTGAAGATGATGCTGACTATTATAAATCTAGTAAACATCGACATTCAAGCAGTTCCACCAAAACACAGAGTAAAAGTAGCTACCATGAATCATATCGAGATAGTCGTAGCAGTTGGAGGAAAGACAGCAGATCAGATGAGAAATATAAAAGAGAGGACAATTTTAGACAAACTGAACAATCCCCTGAACAAAACTACACTAAAAACACATCTAAATCAAACACAACTGTTATAAATTATGAAATATCTGAACCATCAGTACCATCATCATCAAAATCCGCCTTAGAGCAAACTAAAAGTAAAGCTCCCAATGATGGTAAATATTTAAGTGATGAGAAAATGAACAAATTAGGAGCAAAGATTGTAAAAGCTGAAATTATGGGAGATTTGCAACTAGTGGCTGAACTAAAAGCTAAGCTTGACTCAGCTCGAGAGTACAGGAAGCAAAACCCTGATGCTAAGCCTGTAGAAGAGGATGACAGAGTTATGTTAATGACTACCAGTAGTACAGGCAACAGTCGACCATTGACAAACACTGCTAAAGGAGATGCCCGAAGTAAATCTAGTAAACGGAAGGTTGAAACACATGTTTCCGGAGAAAGGGCTAAGTACTTTGGAAATGATGACAAGTACAATTTGAAACAAATGGTACTATTACTAATAAAAATATTATACATATTTTCTGGCCCAGATACAGTGGCATGTATATCTGTATTTATCTAATTATAGGGGGAGGGTTGGTGATGTTATAAAGGCCAGTAAGCTGTATCTGGGTAAAATAACATATTGTTTTAATTGTATTTCTAAATATTTCAGTTTGAAAATGAAAAATACGGCAATAACTACAATGACGAAGCTGAACTCGCTAAAATTACTAGCAAACACAAGAACCCTAATGATGATCTCGAAGATATATTCATGGATGAAATATCTAAGAACAGAAATGAAGCTAAAGACCAAGAGCTTGAGAGACAACGGGCTATAAAACAGCATGTTCAACTGGAGAGATCAATGGAGGGCTGTGAATACTGTTTAGAATCAAAGAATATGTTGAAACACCTGATGGTGAGCTGCGGAAGTAAAGCTTATGTAGCGCTGCCATCTAGAAAGTCTTTAGTAACAAATCAATGTTTAATATCAACAATACATCATGCAACTTGTGTCACAGCTTTAGACGAAGATGTTTGGGAAGAAATTTTAGTAAGTAATGCCACTATTATAAATAAGCAGGTCACATACTAGAGGTTTCTACCAATTAGGCACTAATTAGTGGTTCAGAGGAGCTATTTGACACAGGACTCCATACTAAAAGAAAATCCTCTTTTGCATCCCTTAACTTTATTTGATTCCGCTTTTTTTTCCCAATTGACACCTTATTTTCAGAATTACAGATCAGCTCTCACACGATTCTTCAATGCACAAAACATGGATGTAGTCTTCTATGAGACTGCTACAAGACTCCATAAGTACCCTCACATGGTTATCAATTGTGTCCCGTTGCCTCGAGACGTTGGTGACACAGCTCCTATCTACTTCAAAAAGGGTCTATTAGAATGTGAAGCTGAATGGTCAATGAATAAGAAAGTTGTAGAGTTGAAAGGAAAGAATATAAGGAAGGGTGTACCGAAAGGTTTGCCTTACTTTTGGGTTGATTTTGGCATGGATCCAGGATTTGCTCATGTGATTGAAGATCAACAGTTATTCCCAAGAACTTTTGCTGAGGTAACTAGATTTAATAAAGATTTTTAAAAGATATTTATTAAATTAATGTGTATTTTAAATGTAATTATTTCTGTTCTACAGGAAATTATCGCTGGCATATTGGATCTACACCACAGTCATTGGAAAAATACGAAAAAAGAGAACAGTGACCTACAAAGGAAGAAAGTTATTGAATTTTTAAAAGATTGGAAACAATATGATCCTTATAAGAATAAGTAATTTGTATATCTATCTATATATATAAAAATGAAACCCGTTCCGTTGTCACGACATCACGCGTGAACGGCTGGACCGATTTTGATAATTCTTTTTTTGTTGTGTTTGCAATAGCAAACACAACAAAATGACTGACAATAGTCAGGAGAAGGTTCTTATGAAAGAAAAAATGCTGAACCGATTTTGATGAATTTTATTTTTTATACTAAACGACAGGACAACGTCTGTCGGGTCAGCTAGTAGTGAATAAAATTTGATCAATCATTTTACTTAAATAAAACTTGTTTGTATTTATTGGCTAGTTAAATAATTCAGCAGAATCACATGATAGATAAGATACCTAATATCATGGATGAGGCAAGTCAGCTAGGTTTATAAATTAAAAGTCACTGAAATGTGGCCCAATCATTTATTATCCTCATCTTCTTTCATCATTTCATCTATTAATCTCTGTCGTTCGGCAGCTTGCCTCATTTTTGCCAGTACTAAAGATTCGTAATCTCTATCTGATATAAGAGACGGCCCACTAACTGTTTTCTTGGTTGTCAGTACTGGCCTTTCATTCAACCATTTAAGTTCTAGAGGATTTTCTGGTAGACCTGTAAACAAATTGTTAATATGGAGTGAAATTCTATTTGGCATGTAATTTTAGAGAGGGTAATTTGCCCTGTTGATATCATCATCTTAGGCTTAATCTGTCTACTGCTAAACATATGCCTTCCCCATACAACACCACAAATAGCAATCATGAGCCACCTCCATCTGATAACTCCCCGCGAGGGGGTGGTCTTCAAACACTTTGTTTCGCATGGCATTGTGGTTGCCGTTAATATCAATTTGTTGAAACTTCAAGCCAAAAGGTTGAATATTGATGGAATCTATGTCTAAAGTTTCTCAACATTACCTCAAATTGGGAGTAGAATGCAAGTAAATATCAATCTTATTGAATTTACTGATAGCATTTATAATGCAATGGCATATAATAAGAATGCTTTACCTTTTTCAAACTCAACAGCCATTTCGGAAGCTTCTTTGGTAGAAAATTCTACTAAAGCACTGCCTTTCTTCTTCGGTGACATAATTAATGCAACAATATTGCCGTATTTCTTTAAAAACCTTCGTAAAGTCGCCTCATCATAGCTTCCATTACTTGGATCAGTTTTATCTGCCTTCCACTTAATTTTTATTCTATTTAGACTTGAATCCCATACTGGTTCATTGATGAGACCCATTGTTCTTTTGATTTCCTCTTTCATTCTTTGTTGTTCTTCTAACAACAACTTGTTCCCTTCTTTGCGCAACCTTTCGACCTCTGCCGCCAATTTTTGTTCATCTGTAAGGTTAGTTTGTGATCCACCAGAACTTGCTTCCCGTTCTCTCCTTTCTAGATCTTCTTTTAACTTTTGCCTTTTACTGTCTAGCTCTTGGTGTCTGAGTTTAGCAGCTTCTTTAGCCCGGAGTACTTTGTCGTAAGCTGATCTAGCAGAGCTGTCTGTCAAGATTTCTAGGGCCTCAGATAGTTGGTGAAATGCTTCAGCTGCTTTGGGATCATCTGGGTTTTTGTCTGGATGGCATTGTAGTGCTTTCTTACGATAGGCTTTTTTGATCTGAAAAGAGAAGAGTGATTAATTATAATTTTAATAATAGGATGGTTTGTAGAGATCACACATTATCAACAAAGGGAAATCTTACCTCAGATTCAGTAGCTGTTATTGTTAGATCAAGAATTGCGTAGAGGTCTACATCTCCAATGTTTTTCTTTGCCATTTTTTAAATAATTACGGAACTTTTCACCGAAAGTAAATAACAAGATTTTTCCTCGAATTTCACAACATACAATAGTGTTGCCAAGTTTAAATATGAAAAGTTGCAAAAAATATTTTTTATAATTTGTTGAAAGATGCCGATGATTGTGTATTGTGCAGTGATCGTAATAAATTAAGTAGCAAAATCTGTGAGAGTAAATAAATGTTGATTGGTCTTCCGATTATGCATGTAATGTAAACTGTTTGTGGGATACAGTTTACATTACATGACTAACAAAAAGGATTATAACGTTTTACATTCTTTGAATTTTGCTGTCCAACCCACATAAAATAACCCAGCTACTTATGTGGGGAATCCTTTACATACAAGCTCAATTTGCGTACAAAAGTGGTAAAAATTAAAAAATACTCCTAGAAATGTTTTTATTTCTTTCTACTAGTAACACTGTCACAATCATAGACAAATTCGTTTTCTTTTACCTGATTTTATTAATACTTTGGCCGGCCAATATAGGAATGAGTGAACAACAGGCGCTGTTAACAAATGTATTGAACCTAGGCAACACTGATGGAAGCTCTATCTATACCCATAGCTTGGTACTAAGTTGGCATCGCAGAACGATATAATACCTTAAAATCGATGTAGATGGCACAGTACACAGTAGTTCCTTTGGTGTATTGTGTAGATGGCGTGGAAAAACCATAAACACACCGACTAATTTATGTAGATTGCCATGTTATCCAAAGTCTCCGAACATTGGAGTTTATTTCCTATTGATTTTGTAATAAATTTAATGATTTGTTAATTGACTATATAAAATATGTATAATTTAAGAAATTAACCGTTATGTTATACAATAGCTGCAAGTAAATATAATATTTGATATTTGAAAAGAAGAAAAAACAGCGGACTATCTGGACCAATTTAAATTTACTATGAAATATGAAGTTTATGTTAATGGCAACACGGGAAAGTCTTAATAGTCCGGGCGGCGGCTGCAAAATATCAACCTCATCGAATAACTGAAAAATATCACTTTCCACGAAAAAAAGACCTAAACAAAATAAGAAAAAAATTGGTCTGCCGGGGTACAGCTTGGGGGTCCTTCGCAGTGAATTAAAATATGGTCCACCTCGGACCATCATTTTATCTCATGTGGCGAACGAAACCTTCTTCTTGGCTTTAGAATTAATTAATAGAGTCTAAAAAATCATGTCGTCCGAGACCGGTGTTGGAGGGTTCCGCAGACCAACCAATTTTACGAGTCCGGTCGGGAGGTCCATTTTACCTCAGTAACCGAGTTACCGGATGAAACTAAGTTTTTCTAGTGGCTAAAATTATGCTCTTTAAATATAAGTTGGTCTGCCATCTCGCAACCTGGTAGTTGACCGACATCCACGATCTTTGTGCGAGAGCGCAGTTCTGTGTTTCGGATTTTGTCCATTAATTTGACACTCAAAATACTGCGCTCCATCGCTCGCTGGCAAACCCCGAGGCTGGTCTTCTGTGAGTACGTGTCTTGTCCGGGTTGGTTCCGGACGAGAATAGGCCAACCCCAACTCTTCATACTAGGGTGTCGTAGAAGGCGACTGATGGTTCTCACGTATTTTCTTCACGCACATTTTCTAAGGACTTGCTTTAGAGAAATGTATGGAAAAGACAGATTCGAATTTTGAAAACTCTTTGCACACTAGCGTGCAAAATTCACACAGAAATCTGCGTGCAAAACGATTTTTTCCGAAGTTGTGAGGTGAGAAGTATATGTAAAACTGGGTTCTCTTCTCACGGTGCGAGATATCACGAGATAATGAATGATACTTCTAGTCTAAGGTAGCTTGAATATCTCGTATCACTAAACCAGAGCCCTTCACTACGCTCAGAGTTCAATATGACTCCTTTGACATGAGGCATGACTTAGTATCTCGGTTATATACCATGAAATGTTCATAAAAAATATTTTTCCTCAATTAAATACGCTGTTCACAATATATTCAATATTTTTACTATAAAAACATTTAATATTCTGTAACACCTCTGTGTAAATCGTTTAGCTAGTTATCTAGCTTAAAGATTTATTTATGATAAAAACTGCTAGTCCTATCACTGTAATACCTAAAGGTGAAACTATTTTTTTTTAATTATTTATTGCAATATTTATATAGGTCAATATTTATATAGATAGTAAGTTCTTAAAATTAAATGAATCTAGTAAGATTAGGTACATTTTTTACTAAAATAACAGAAATGCTATCTGTTATAGGTAGGTATATATTATTTCTTACTAGGAATAAATGAATTCGCAAACAAATCTATTTTAATTTAACTCTTTACATTCCTCCCTAGAAATAGGTATTTCGATCTGATTTAAAATCAAGATTTTTTACATTTGAAATAGAAAAAATCTTGAAAAATCAAGAAAAAATATTAATGGTTAAAACTGAACTTTCGAAGGTCGGTTGTAGCGACGCTGATAAGAGGTGGTTTTGGGATAAACTCGGCGAGGTCCTTGGGGCTATCTCGTTGTCACAGGGAATCGTTTTGGGTGGTGATCTGCACGGTCATGTGGGTGAAATGGGGGTGGAATTTGAACGTGTTCATGGAGGCTACGGATATTATGAGGAAGGGAAAAAAATCCTACGTAGGTACGTGTGCCATTGCCGACCTGGAACTCGTGAACATACCTTTCTAGAACCTTTTGAATTATTTAATTCGGACATTTCATTCAAAAGATATTGGTGTATGTAGGTACCTATTGGTTCCCGACATATTTTTTCAACTTAATTAAAAAATAATATTAGGGGTTCCTACGTCAAGTTAGTACTGTTGTTTGTACCTTTATTATTCCTTATTGGAATCACTCTTAACTCTTACTAAAGGGCGCCAAGGAGATATTTGCACACGGGCGCTACATGAGCTAGAGACGCCCCTGGTCACACTATAATAAAATAAATTATTTTATTATAGTAGTTACCTACCTATCAGTTTGAACCGAACTTAAAACAAAATGTTCAGAGTTGCGTGTTCATAAGTGGTCGGACTGCAAAAACTACCGCGAGCGAGATGGCAGACCAACTTATGTTTAGAGAGCATAATTTTAGCCACTAGAAAAACTTAGTTTCATCCGGTAACTCGATGAGGTAAAATGGACCTCCCGACCGGACTCGTAAAATTGGTTGGTCTGCGGAACCCTCCAACACCGGTCTTGATTTTTTAGACTCTATTAATTAATTCTAAAGCCAAGAATAATGTTTCGTTCAGTAACCACATGAAATAAAATGATGATCCGAAGTGGACCATATTTTAATTCACTGCGAAGGACCCCCCAAGCAGTACCCCGGCAGACCAATTTTTTTCTTATTTATTTTAGGTCTTCTTTTCGTGGAAAGTGATATTTTTCAGTTATTCGATGAGGTTGATATTTTGCAGCCGCCGCCCGGACTATATCATGGCATGTTGGTTGAATAGTTTGTGTTGAAGAATTATCTTCAATTATCTTGGAAAAACTTATGTTTTCTCCGTTATTACGTTGAGTTGCGTGAACTTTGTTGCTCCGCATTAGTGTTGGTGTATTTTGGAAGCGAAAAATTGACTCTTTGTGTTGTTTATTTTTAAGTGAATATATTGTTTGTGTTGTGAACTTATTTCAATATGGCTTACGTTTATAGAAAATGTGAAAAGCAAAGATAATTTAATGCCTGGCAAAGTGCCGGGCATTAAATTATCTCGGTTTCCTAAACCTGGAAGAAGAAATGCTTTGCGGTAAGTTCTGTTTATACCTACTAACCTAAAAAGTCAGAATCACGATATCTTTGCACCTCCTACGAACCCTAGAAATAGAAAATAACTATATAACGTACATACCCTTACCCATGTATTGTAAATTATTGCAAATTTAAACATAGATAGGTACGTATTTCGTTTTTCAGCTGTGAAATGTGGACAAAATGTTGCTTTCCCAATCCCCCTTTGTCATCTCCGGATTTCCAACCAAAGTTGTTGTAAAGTAGCCGTATTGTTGTATCTATACCTTAATTTTTATCCCTAAGTTTGTAAGAAAAGTTATTTTTATTTTCCAGGATCAGCATTTAATGAATATAATGGGCACAAGTTCATCTCATTCGACGGTTCACGTTAATTCCCAGCCGGGACCGTCCATCTTTGGGAAATTTACAACTACCTACCGCATTGCTAAACCATAAGGTAAGTTTGTACTACATTGAAAAAAAAAATGATTTCCTTCTCTCGATATACCAGGTAGGTAAACTTATTCACCTGTTCTGTTTATACCTACTAACCTAAAAAGTCAGAATCACGATATCTTTGCACCTCCTACGAACCCTAGAAATAGAAAATAACTATATAACGTACATACCCTTACCCATGTATTGTAAATTATTGCAAATTTAAACATAGATAGGTACGTATTTCGTTTTTCAGCTGTGAAATGTGGACAAAATGTTGCTTTCCCAATCCCCCTTTGTCATCTCCGGATTTCCAACCAAAGTTGTTGTAAAGTAGCCGTATTGTTGTATCTATACCTTAATTTTTATCCCTAAGTTTGTAAGAAAAGTTATTTTTATTTTACAGGATCAGCATTTAATGAATATAATGGGCACAAGTTCATCTCATTCGACGGTTCACGTTAATTCGCAGCCGGGACCGTCCATCTTTGGGAAATTTACAACTACCTACCGCATTGCTAAACCATAAGGTAAGTTTGTACTACATTGAAAAAAAAAATGATTTCCTTCTCTCGATATACCAGGTAGGTAAACTTATTCACCTGTTCTGTTTATACCTACTAACCTAAAAAGTCAGAATCACGATATCTTTGCACCTCCTACGAACCCTAGAAATAGAAAATAACTATATAACGTACATACCCTTACCCATGTATTGTAAATTATTGCAAATTTAAACATAGATAGGTACGTATTTCGTTTTTCAGCTGTGAAATGTGGACAAAATGTTGCTTTCCCAATCCCCCTTTGTCATCTCCGGATTTCCAACCAAAGTTGTTGTAAAGTAGCCGTATTGTTGTATCTATACCTTAATTTTTATCCCTAAGTTTGTAAGAAAAGTTATTTTTATTTTCCAGGATCAGCATTTAATGAATATAATGGGCACAAGTTCATCTCATTCGACGGTTCACGTTAATTCGCAGCCGGGACCGTCCATCTTTGGGAAATTTACAACTACCTACCGCATTGCTAAACCATAAGGTAAGTTTGTACTACATTGAAAAAAAAAATGATTTCCTTCTCTCGATATACCAGGTAGGTAAACTTATTCACCTGTTCTGTTTATACCTACTAACCTAAAAAGTCAGAATCACGATATCTTTGCACCTCCTACGAACCCTAGAAATAGAAAATAACTATATAACGTACATACCCTTACCCATGTATTGTAAATTATTGCAAATTTAAACATAGATAGGTACGTATTTCGTTTTTCAGCTGTGAAATGTGGACAAAATGTTGCTTTCCCAATCCCCCTTTGTCATCTCCGGATTTCCAACCAAAGTTGTTGTAAAGTAGCCGTATTGTTGTATCTATACCTTAATTTTTATCCCTAAGTTTGTAAGAAAAGTTATTTTTATTTTCCAGGATCAGCATTTAATGAATATAATGGGCACAAGTTCATCTCATTCGACGGTTCACGTTAATTCCCAGCCGGGACCGTCCATCTTTGGGAAATTTACAACTACCTACCGCATTGCTAAACCATAAGGTAAGTTTGTACTACATTGAAAAAAAAAATGATTTCCTTCTCTCGATATACCAGGTAGGTAAACTTATTCACCTGTTCTGTTTATACCTACTAACCTAAAAAGTCAGAATCACGATATCTTTGCACCTCCTACGAACCCTAGAAATAGAAAATAACTATATAACGTACATACCCTTACCCATGTATTGTAAATTATTGCAAATTTAAACATAGATAGGTACGTATTTCGTTTTTCAGCTGTGAAATGTGGACAAAATGTTGCTTTCCCAATCCCCCTTTGTCATCTCCGGATTTCCAACCAAAGTTGTTGTAAAGTAGCCGTATTGTTGTATCTATACCTTAATTTTTATCCCTAAGTTTGTAAGAAAAGTTATTTTTATTTTACAGGATCAGCATTTAATGAATATAATGGGCACAAGTTCATCTCATTCGACGGTTCACGTTAATTCGCAGCCGGGACCGTCCATCTTTGGGAAATTTACAACTACCTACCGCATTGCTAAACCATAAGGTAAGTTTGTACTACATTGAAAAAAAAAATGATTTCCTTCTCTCGATATACCAGGTAGGTAAACTTATTCACCTGTTCTGTTTATACCTACTAACCTAAAAAGTCAGAATCACGATATCTTTGCACCTCCTACGAACCCTAGAAATAGAAAATAACTATATAACGTACATACCCTTACCCATGTATTGTAAATTATTGCAAATTTAAACATAGATAGGTACGTATTTCGTTTTTCAGCTGTGAAATGTGGACAAAATGTTGCTTTCCCAATCCCCCTTTGTCATCTCCGGATTTCCAACCAAAGTTGTTGTAAAGTAGCCGTATTGTTGTATCTATACCTTAATTTTTATCCCTAAGTTTGTAAGAAAAGTTATTTTTATTTTCCAGGATCAGCATTTAATGAATATAATGGGCACAAGTTCATCTCATTCGACGGTTCACGTTAATTCGCAGCCGGGACCGTCCATCTTTGGGAAATTTACAACTACCTACCGCATTGCTAAACCATAAGGTAAGTTTGTACTACATTGAAAAAAAAAATGATTTCCTTCTCTCGATATACCAGGTAGGTAAACTTATTCACCTGTTCTGTTTATACCTACTAACCTAAAAAGTCAGAATCACGATATCTTTGCACCTCCTACGAACCCTAGAAATAGAAAATAACTATATAACGTACATACCCTTACCCATGTATTGTAAATTATTGCAAATTTAAACATAGATAGGTACGTATTTCGTTTTTCAGCTGTGAAATGTGGACAAAATGTTGCTTTCCCAATCCCCCTTTGTCATCTCCGGATTTCCAACCAAAGTTGTTGTAAAGTAGCCGTATTGTTGTATCTATACCTTAATTTTTATCCCTAAGTTTGTAAGAAAAGTTATTTTTACTTTCCAGGATCAGCATTTAATGAATATAATGGGCACAAGTTCATCTCATTCGACGGTTCACGTTAATTCCCAGCCGGGACCGTCCATCTTTGGGAAATTTACAACTACCTACCGCATTGCTAAACCATAAGGTAAGTTTGTACTACATTGAAAAAAAAAAATGATTTCCTTCTCTCGATATACCAGGTAGGTAAACTTATTCACCCTTCGTACTTGAACACTTATGTTTTACGACTTTTTGAAATTCAGACTTTTTTTAAATTTATAAGTATACATAAAGGTTTTTTTGTCAAGACTGAAAACCGTTGTTATTAAAAGTATAGGCAATTAATGTTTGTTGTTACTATTACTCAATAATAATAATAATAGGTAATCTTGGGAAATCTGCCTCAAGTAGTGAGTTTGTCATCCCTAGCTATCAACCTATAATACTAAGTTTCATCACAATTGGTTCAGTAGTATTACATAGGTATACGTGGAGATGTAACAAACATAAACATATTCATACACAGGATTACGGATTTTCACATTTATCATATTAATAGGATAAACTAACAAAACTGGTCATAACACCTATGAAATAATAATTATTATATGAAATATTTTACAGGATCTACTAAATGTGTAGACCAGGGCCGGGCCACTACAACCAGGGCCGTTCGCTGCAGGACCATCAAGTAAGCAAACTACCTATATTTATGCTTAGATTAAAACAAAAACTTGAGAGGTGTCAAGGGACACCTGGATGGAACGAAATTCCTTATAACTATAGCAAAAAGTGTCGTTACAACTTTTGGTCTTAATTTTTTCCGTCTAGCCCCCTTTCGCAACGCGCGATAAGGAACTTCGTTCCAAAAACTAAAGATACGGTACCTAGTCACGGCAAATGAGACGATTAAACTGCATCTAGCTGACGCACTAGCCTCAGTTGTATGTCGAACCGTTGCCGCGTGAGCAAGTGCTGTCTCACTGCGATTATCTTTTTGAAATACATCAGAATGCCTTCTTGCTCGTTTTACAAATGCCTGAATCATTCAGGGAAACACAAAAAAAACATTTTACACATAATTTTACTCAAATAATAAAATAAAATGTATAGTAAAAATACCTATATTTAAAGACAAATGTTTTTAAATACAATAATTATGTGAAAGTGCATATAGGTGTTTCTAACTCATTTTTCAAATACGCAATGTTAGAATAATATGCCGTATCTACTCTTGTTTGTTTTCATCTAAGTATTTATGATCGGTTATTAACAATTAGCCGTGTAGCCCCGGAATAGAATAGGGTTACCCCATCTCATCCCGTGGGTATCGTAAAAGGCGACTGAGGGATCGGAGGGAGAAAAGCAAACCTTAAGTTCTCCCCGCGCGGTGACGGATAAACTGCTTGATCCCTAAAAGGGTTGGTGTCAGGCAAGCGGCCGGCCGTAAAAACATTGCTAAATCTAATTGCAGAAGGTAGGTATGGTCAATGATGACTTACCGACCGCGCCGACCCCAAATAAAAAAAAAAACAATGAAGGGTTTAGCGGACCCCGGGGTCCCGAGAGGGATGCAATCGGGAACATCGCTCGGATGAGAAGAATTAACAATAATACATCAGCACAATTGGTTCGTATACATAGGCGAGGTAACAAACATAACCATATTCACACACAGGATTACGGACTTTCGCATTTATTATATTAATAGGATAAAGTAACAAATTGGTCATATTACACCTATGAAACAATAATTTTATGTGAAATATTTTACAGGATCAACTAAATGTTAAGACATCTCAACCAGGGTCGTCCGCTGCAGTTGAAGTTCTGGACCATCAGGAGATAACGATTTATTTGTGATAGGAACTGCTAGTCCTATTAATTTAATACCTAAAGGTGAAACTGTCTGTGTAAGTCTCACACAAAACCGCTGAACCGGTTTTTTAAATGATTTATTTCAATATTTATTTGAATAGGTCAATATTTATATAGGTAGCAGATCTTAAAATCTAAAATTAATGTTATGATATTGAATTTCTGTTATTTGAGTTAAAAATGTAATCTTACTATTAGGAATAAATGAATTCGCAAACAAATCTATTTTAACTCTTTACATTCCCTTCTAGAAATAGGTATTTCGATCCGGTTTAAAATCAAGATTTTTTCTAATAGAAATTACATATCAATAGAACAATAATTATTCTATTGAAATGTAATTTCTTTCTGAATTTCCATTAGAAAAAATCTTGATTTTAAACCAGATCGAAATACCTATTTCTAGAGATTATTAATTGAACTGAACTTTCGAAGGTTCCCGCCAAAAATGCTTGTTGCCAAAATGCTTTGCTAGGCCACGAGATGGCGCTGTAATAAAAAAAAGCAATATAATTTTGTATACATCCATTTCGTATGGTGTCGACATTCTTCTCCGCTAGGAGTATAAGTGTTCGGTGGTGAACAATTGATTGAAATTTAAAAACTGTCTGGCTGTAATCTGTGACAATAAAAAAAATAACCTCAAAAATCCAAACTATTAAATATAAAAATAATCACTGAAAATATAAACCTATAGAATTAATAGTTGTTTTTATTAAAACCAGAATGTTTTCAAACTGTACAAGTAAGTTAGGGTTACATTCTTTCCTGTATCATAGGACAATAACATAAAAAGAAGTAAACAATTACCTTTTAATTTTCAGGACATCGACAGGTAAAATATGGTACAACTGCGCTCCGAAACTACGTAACTGCGATTCAAGCAGCACCTCAAACCGAAGGTGAAAGCCTACACTTACGTTTTTTAATACCTTCATGTGCCCCAAATCTAAAATATTCAAAATGTTAATTTTAACCTACTTACCACTTATCTAAAGGTCACTTATCTTAGTTCCAGACCTAAAACCAAAGAAGAATCCCCTCGACCATCCTGACTACTTCAAAGTACACAACATATTCACAGTCAAGGATCTGTTCGATGCCCGTGTCCACTATGGACACAAAGAAGGTTCCCTTAATGACCACATGAGACCATATATATATGGATCAAGGCTCAGTCATTTGATATTCGATTTGGATATAACAGCTGAGCATTTACGAAGAGCACTCAACTTCACAGCACATATAGCTTATCGAGAAGGTATAATTTGCTTTTTTAACAGAAATGCTTTAAACGCACATATTGTCGAAAAAACTGCTGCGGAATGTGGCGAATACGCCCACACCAGATTCTGGAGGGGCGGTATATTTACTAATGCAAGTCACCAGTTCGGAGCCGTAACTCGACTACCCGATCTTTGCATCTTTTTAAATACACAGAATAATATTCTTAATCAACATACCGCAGTAAGAGATAGTGCTAAAATGTTGATACCAACAATAGGTATTGTTGATAGTAATTGCAACCCAAACTTGATCACTTATCCTGTACCAGGAAATGATGATTCACCAGCATCGATAGAACTTTACTGCAAACTTTTTAAAACTGCCATTCAAAGAGGAAAGGAAGAGAGGTTGAAATTTTTAAAAGAAAATATGTAATAGTTTAGGTAACTAAGTATTTGTAATAAATAGATTTTAGGACATGTGTAGTTTTATTATTGACTAGCTGTGTCCTGCGGCTTTACCCACGTTAGTCCTGATGCCGCAAGAATATTGGGATAAAAGTCTATCTACATACCAAGTTTCATCGCAATAGGTTCAGTAGTAATTGTGTGAAGTAGTAACTATAAGTCACATACATACTTGCAAACATTCGCGTTTATAATATTATATTAATAGGATTGCTAGCTGACCTCTGTGGATTTATTCACATAGTTCCAATTTCAGAAAACAAATACAGCCATTTTTGCATGATTGACAGACAAACATTCAAACAAACGTAATTTATAATATTAGTGGGTAGCTAGACAGTAGACTTAGAGCATAGCAAAAAAAACCTCTTAAGTTTAATATGAGGCCAATTAATAGTATGGCTATTGCTATTGAATATAATGAATAATAATAATATGGATTATTATTTTTGTAACATTTATTAATATTTTTTGTAAATTTTATTTATAAAATATGTCATATACATATAACAGTGATCACAATATGCATATAGTTATTATTAGTCCATAATCTCTAAAGGCCATACTTATAAACGTTCCTAAGGGAACCATTATATGGGATGTTTGGTGGAGGTTAGACAAACTTGGTGGGCGTGTAGGTGCACTTATTTGTAAAATACAAATTGAAGGAAAGACTTCAGATTTTTTAATGATTATTTTTGTGATTTTCATAATTTTTCCCATATTTGACTAATATACCATTTTTTCTGGTTCATGTTTTCGATTGAACTTTCTAACCCTCCACCAAACACCCTGTATAACCACATTTTTCAATCGTGCATGAGGAATGCTGTAGTTTTCCCTAAGGACCATACTGAGTACAGGTTGTAAAATAATAATTAACAAACATCTTTAGTTATATGACGGCGTATTATACAACTTTACATGTTTCAGAAAGTAAAATAACTGTAAACATTATTATATGTTATTTTTTCTTTAATAAAGGAATGTATTTCAGTAGGCTAGTTACCTATTGGGCGAGTTTAAAGTTTCGTTTTACACAGATAAATGGGCACCATATAACCAACGGTCCGCGGAACTATAGTGAAGTTAAAAAGCTTGCATGAATTTTGTTGCTTTTGAAAGATATGATTTAAAAAAATCAAGCCGAAATTAAGAAAGCACCTCCTCGTGTTCTTGTGAGTAAGGTCTGACGGGAGACTTACCCGTGGCGTACCGAATATCGCGCTGGTTTGTTTTATCAGTAGTCGCGGGTTCGAGTGCCGCCGGGTACTAAAATGTTTAAAGCATTTCTTCAAAAAGTAGTTTCCCACGTGTGACAGTTAAACACTCTATGAATGTTTAGGTTTTTGAAATAACATTTCAAATATCTGGGGTTTACTTGAGTGTGTTCGTTCGTAAATGAGACATCTTTATGATTTACTAGCAGCCTCACGCGATTTCACCCGGGTAAGCTGAGATCCTGCGAGAATATCGGAATAAAAAGTATAAGGTAGCTTTCTATTGGTGAAACAATTTTTGAAATCAGTCCAGTAGTTTTGGAGTCTATTCGTTACAAACCAACAATTATATCTTTCCTCTTTATAATATTAGTATAGATAGATGATAGCCTCGGGAACATATTATTTTGGTCTTAAATAAAGCTTATATTGGCGCCCTCTTTTTGCCGAAAATTCATCATTCATTACGTAATTTATTCTCAAAAAATAACTATCCAAGTAGAACTTTTCTCATCATATGAGGATGTGGCGTATCTACTTCTCGACTTTCCCAACTGCCGGTGATACACTTTGAACTGCACAGGTACTGCAGTAGCGGGATACGGTACTTGCCGCAGAAGTCCACGAATTTGATGTGCTCCACACGATTGTCGAAGAAAACACCTGAGAAAATAAGTAACTTTCAAGTAAGTAAGTAATTTTCAGTGAAAGAATCTTAATACTTCTAATGTAGATTCTAAAATGATTTACCCTACTATAACGAGACATTTAACATGTTTTTCATTCATTTTATTAGACACATGTCTAGATCGCGTTAAAGATAATCATTTTTATGAATTACGTCGAAGTTTCTAAGTAATTAATAAAAATGATTATCTAGGTATAACGCGATCTAGACCCTTGTCTAATAAAAATAATTGACGGAAATCGTGTAAGTTTAAAAAGTGTGATGTTTTTCATTATTATAATTTTATAATAGGAGTTCTTGGGCCTAGCTGCACCTGCCGATCTTGAATGGTCATGCGGGTTAAGTAACGCTTGGCGCAGTCATTACTTGGATGGGTGACCGGTGATCTGTGTGGCAAAAAATCATCTTATCGAGCTCCATCGTGCTTCGGAAGGCACGTTAAGCAGTTGGTCCCGGTTATTATAGCTGATACTGCTATCAGCTATAATAACCGGGACTAACTGTTTTATCTCTAACTTGACCTAACGACTGCTCGTTAGGTCAAGTTAAAGGCCCTAAGTTGACCGACCGGTAGGCGAACTTAAAAAACTCTGAAACTAAGTGAGCCACGCCACTATACGAAAAGTAGAAGAAGATTGTCATAATCACCCTGGAGGTTAAAAACACTGTAGTCAGTAGCTTCTAGTAAAGTTATGATTAAGACGAGTCCGCTGGGGTTACATTTTAAGCTGATGGATGGTAACAGACCACGGCTAAAACTTCCAAGTAAATCTATCATTACATTTCCTACCTACAATGGTAAAAGTAGGTAAGATAGGTAGTAGGTACCCATGTCTAGCATTGCATACAATGTTTTACAGAACTAGACAACTAAGATGTTACCACGCCACTTACACACTGCACATGCAAATTAGATTATAGCACCATATAAAACCGGTGTGATAACAATGATTAGTCAATTTTGTATTTGATATTATTTGTCCGATAACGGATCAAAGTTCAACATAATTAAAATAAATTAATGGCTGTCTCAAACGAATAGTAGGTACCTAGAATCCCGTATCTATGAGAGTTATAATATTTATTGTGATTTAATGTCCCACTTTTGTATTCTCTTTTCTTTCTAATTATTATCCTCATTAAAATATATATTTTTATCTGAATGTTTACATAAGCATAGGAGGGGGAATAACAGCCTTGCTTACATTCGATTGGGAAAAACCAAAAAAACACTAAATTTCAAATTTCAGACTAGTAAACCGTTGATTTAGTTAATTGTTGACATATTAATCTATATGAACCATTCATCTCATAATTTATTGGTGTCAAAGTTCCTCGTAGGTTGTTGTAGTAAGCTGCTGATATATTAAGCAGTTGAACAATGGTGATGATTTAGTAAATGACAAAATAATTGTTGAATTTTACCCTAAATTGCTAGAATTATCCCCAAATGGTGTTAAAATGATATGCCAACAAGTGAAAAAAGGACTCGAGGCTTTTAAGTCTTTAAATAGAACTCGACTGGGTTATTATTACGGTTTCCATCTCAATCAAGTCTTTAAACCTACCTTTAAAGAGTCTTCAACTCTCGACTTGAGGTTTAATATTACATAAAGGATTGTAATCTGTCCTAAGCACAGACATAGAGTCCTAAGACTCTTATTTTTTAAATGACACAAGAGCAACTAATTGATTCGAGTATTTTCTGATGACTCGAGTTCTTTCACAACTCAACAAGCCTCAAATCGTATTTTTGGAGTCGAGTCAGCCAAAATCGAGGCTAGTGTTAACTGAAAAGGTTAAAAAGCCTCACATCCTTTCATCACTAATACCAACTAACCTTTGCATTTAGGGTTGACACAGCACTGCGCCTCTCTGAGGTAATTCATCAAAGTGAAGGGCACTTCACCGACCCTGATTGGAATCTCGTGAAGTTTAATGGTCCGTCCAGCTAGTTCCAATAGCGTCGGCGGTTGTAATGTCATGTCTTTTACAAACCTCACTACCAGAGGATTGTCCCTGAGACTTAGCTAAAAAAATTAACAAAATAGGTTACTTGCTACACAAAACGCAATGTAGAGTTTGACCAGAGACAGGGGCGTCTCTAGGTCATGTAGCGCCCGTGTGCAAATATCTCCTTGGCGCTTAAGAGTGATTCCAATATGGAATAATAAAGGTACAAACAGCAGTAGGTACCAACTAACTTGACGTAGGTACCCCTAATATTATTTTATTGTGAAGTTGAAAAAATATGTCGGGAAACAATAGGTACCTACATACACCGATATCTTTTGAATGAAATGTCCGAATTGAATAATTCAAAAACTCAAGGTCCTAGAAAGGTATTGAATTTGTCTTGAATATGAAGTAATTTATTTTACCATTAATTAATACCAAGGTACAAAATAAAAGGTTATTAAAGCGACGACGGCATGTTCACGAGTTCCAGGTCGGCAGTGGCACACGTACGTAGGGTTTTTTCCCCTTCCCCATTCCGACCGCCATATCCGTAGCCTCCATGAACACGTTCAAATTCCATCCCCATTTCACCTACATGGCCGTTCAAATCACCACCCAAAACGATTCCCTGTGACAACGAGATAGCCCGAAGGACCTCGCCGAGTTTATCCCAAAACCACCTCTTATCAGCGTCGCTACAACCGACTTGTGGCGCGGAAGTACTTACGACGTAAGTAGGAACCCCCCCAATAAGCACTTTCACGCACATAAGTCGATCGCTAAAGCGATTCACCTCCAAGATATCGCCATGCAATCCCTCAGCGAGCACCACAGCCACCCCGTTCTCTCCACCAGGTGCACCCGTGTAGATCAGTTTGTTGCCTTCCGCCTGAAGAGTACGTCGGCCAGCTCCCTCGCGCGTCCGGATAGCGTGAGAATGTTCCACGTTGCGAAGCCGAGTTTCACCTTGTATTTCGGGGCTCGCGTCTTTGGCCGTACCCGCCCGGTAGCCCTCATCCACTTACCACAGGAGTCGGGCGAAGCTTCTGTGCGCCGTTATACGGCGGCGCCCTATCCGTGTGGCAATCATTTTTTGAACTCCCATAAAAGATTTGGCGAATTTCGACTTTTACGGGAGCGACTGCCGTCTGAGTTCTGACCTCCCAACCCGGAAGGGAAAGTCTGCGCCAGAGCCTCGTCCGTTTATCAGCAGGTGCACTAAGCTAGCAGGTGAGGTTGGCTTGGGCCCAACGATCTTAGTGGGCCCCATTCACACCCAGTGGGCCCTATATACACGTTTCTGTTTATAAATCTAAATATTATTTAATTCTTTATGTAATTGTATTTTGATATAAAGAAATGATTCTTAATTTACATGTTTTATGTAATTCTTATAAAATATGCTATTTTCATACCTTGATATTTACGCAAAATCATTAATCGTATCAGGCGTCATTTTTCCTCGCCACTCAATCATTAACATCGACACGTTATCATTATCATCTTCGAGTCATCTTTTAAAAATTTGATATTTCTCCTAAAATATTAGCTTCACAGTGGTGCCTCTGTTACCATTTTCTATTATATTAATCAAGTAATTAATAAAGTACAAAAGATTTGCTCTGGCACAGGGTTTAATATTTTTTCATAAAAATAAGCAAAAAAATATTCCGGTCGAAGAATCACTCTCCCGACACGCGCCTTTGAGTAAATAGCGATGCGACATTTAGCCTTAATATACTATTTCGGATTACCATCTCATACCTACCTACCTAACGTAGACCATAATAGAATCTTTAAAAATAAATATGAAATAAAATAAACCTCATAGTTTCCGAAATGCGATTCTGATACGGGCTGATGCTGTGCACACCCTGCACACCCGCTAGAGACGCCCCTGACCAGAGAATCTAAGAGGAACATTTCGTGGCCTTCTTTTAAGAGGGCTAAATGTGGTAAAATATGATGAATATTAATTTAAACCGCGGAGTTCCTCAGGGGTCAACTTTGAGCCTACTTCTAATTTATATACAAGCCAATGATACGTAACATTTTTTTGTATCTAATGGTCCGCTTAACTTTTTTGTTTTATATTGATTCAATTAGCATTTTAATGTTATCAAAGATGACAACGCTTACTTAGCATCTCTATTTAGCATTTCCATATAGGTAATGCAAAAGAACAGCAAACTCGGGGATATTTTAAAAGGCGTTATCGCAGTCTACTACCACTTACCACAGTTAATAATTATTCCTTTTACTTTTCATTATTTTCAATGAGATCTTATTAGAGTGATTTCTTACCTCTGTTAAACATTTTAATTTAATAATCTGGGTCGGTAAAGTCTTTAACTTATTTTTGTGAATGTGTAGAGACCGCAGCTGGTTCAAATTTGCGATGCTCGCTGGTAGTTGTTCTATTTGATTATCACTTAGAATTAAAGCCTGCAGTGCCGTCAGCCTTCCAACTGATTCAGGTACTTCTGATATTTGGTTTCCTCCCACTGATAATATGTGTAAACTGAAAAGAACAACATTTTGTTAACATACCTACACAACTTTCTCTTGTCTACCTATCTGTATACAGTCAGTAAAAAGTCAATATTTATCTAGAATGATTAAATGAAAATGTTTCTTCAGTCAGACACCTTATCGGTGCCTTATCTAGCTATCTAATCTATTGGTAACAGACCTGCAATCATCAATTCAACCATCATATTATTATATGTACTAGAATACGAGGGAATTGAAACTTAGAAGTCTTATTTAGAGGTCAGAGATGCTTATAAAATAAATAAATAAATAAATTCTGTAAACAACACACAACGCCATCTAGCCCCGTGGTAAGCGGCTAAGCTTGTGTTACGGTGATTATACAACGGATATAACACATATATTTATTTTTCTTTTGTAAATACATACATATTATACATAGAGGGACACCCAGACCAGACACAAGTATTTTTTTTTAAGTATAAATACTTGCACCCGGCGGGAATCGAACCCGCAACCTTCTGCATTGCAGTCGCGCTTTCGCACGACGCGCCACAGAGGTCGTCCGTCAGAGGTCTTATAATATTTGTAAATACAGAAAAAAGTCTATTATCTCTAGTTCAATAATTGAAGAGACTAACATTAATTTATTATGTATGATACATACATAACTGATGATCAAGAGCGTCTAATTTATCTGAAGCTGCACTGACATTAATGCACCTACCTACCTACCTAACTGCGTAATAATTTTAATTACCTACTTATTGTGTATTATAATAATAATAAAATGCTTTAACAATAGATTGTTATGCTTTAAAAACATAAACGTACTTATTTAAGAACCTAACCGTTTGTTAAGATTGTACAATAGCCCGTTCGGGTGCATAAAGGAAGTGTAATAAAAACACTAAAGTGTTTATTTTATCGGCTTGTGGGATTACTGATCCATTATTCATTATGTACTCAGGTGAAGTAATGTTTGAAAGAGGTCCTTCCCCGTACTTGCGCACCTATTTATTTGCTGTTGGCATTAGTAACCTTCGGTGATGTAGAGACGGTTGTGAAACTGCGGCTGTTTGTAAATTGCTACTAGTTCTTTTGGGTTGTCTTAACGTTTTTGTTTATCTTTTTATTACGCGGTTGATTTAAAATCCCATATAAATATAATATACCGTATACATTATACATATATAATTAATTAAGTCTCTTTTCAAAGGTTTTCTCGATAATTCTCGTCATAATAAAATTGTACCTAAATAAAAATTAACACCATTATTGAAATGATCAAAAACTAAGGTATTCATTTTATTTAATCATACATAAATGATTAGGGCCATGTGTTGTTGTGAGTGTTAGGAATAAGTATGGGGTTCTAGGAATTCGCCTTTTTATAATAACATAATTATATCTCAGTCAGTAGGTATTATTTTAATAGGTAAGCTACACTAGAGGAGTGTTCATCAAAAAGTTCCTCAAAACGAACAGGTATATACTTTCGCATAGGAACCTAAACAGATGGAAGGCATAGAAACAGGTCCTTTATTTATTAGGAACAATCATAGTATTATCTTGCCGGTGGCCCAGAAAAGTAGGTCAACGTTCTAGGTATCTTGTTTACTGTCTACATGAGATAGGTGAATTTCTATTACCTGCGAAAAAACCTATATTCTATTATTTTTCATTGGTGCTCTACTTACCTACTCAGTTTCCATATATCCTTTGGTAAGTTGACTATCTTATTACCACCCAGATAGAGATATCGCATAGATGTTAAATCCAAAACTTGTTCTGGAAAAAAATGTAGTTGATTGCCGCTCAAATTCAACTCTCTCAACGAAGTTTTCATTGCAAAGAACGATTTAGGAAGCGACTCATTAGTTAATTGATTATGTTTGGCAATCAATGATGTGAGAGGGCAGTTCTGGAATACGTCAGGCAGTGCCGTCAGCCTGTTGTTACTGACATCCAATATCTTCAAATTGCTGAACTTGTTCAGGGTTGACGGTAACGTGGTCAACCTGTTACTGTACAAGAGTAATATTTCGTAATTATGTGCGCAGTCCTTTTCGTCAACAATGCTCCTCAGCTCCGACGATAAGCCCAAAGATTCTAATAACTGGTTCGATAAATCTAAAGTCTTTTGTTCTCTGCTGTCGCTATCACCGCTATCAGATGTGTAACACTCCATTTTGGCACTTGATTTGTTTTGCTTACTGATACGTAGAATATATTTTAAAGTGATTTTTCACATTATTAAATGTCTTGATCTGACGCGATGTGAGCCCGTCTCGCCTCTCACGCGGCGCCCGCGCAACTGACTGAGTTTAATCGTCATAGGTACCTATCTACTACTATTCCTACCAACTAGCCACTTCGCGACTCGTCTGATATCGCACGTTTTGATGAAATAAACTGTTTGGCCTTTGTGATGTGAATACAACAGATGGCTAATTTATCTCTGGGGCACTGCACTACGTAAAAATATATAGGCAGGTATGCAAATATGCCTACATTACCTAAATCATCCTAGTTATTACGTATCATAGGTACAATTTACCTACCTACATCTCTCTGCCTCTACCTCTAGGGTTCTGTACCCAAAGGCTAAAACAGACAGTGGAATCTTAGTAAAAGAGTCCTGTTCCACTTCTTCTTTTCGCGTAGTGGTGTGGCTCGCCTAGTGTTAGAGTTTTTAGGTCGCACTAAGGCCTCTAACTTGACCTAAAGACTGCTATAACAGATAACAACCGG
The DNA here is from genome assembly GCA_958496205.1 of Idaea biselata. Taxonomy (NCBI): domain Eukaryota; kingdom Metazoa; phylum Arthropoda; class Insecta; order Lepidoptera; family Geometridae; genus Idaea; species Idaea biselata. The sequence goes on along the minus strand of OY292401.1, from coordinate 21,655,837 downwards.
GACCAACTGCTTAACGTGCCTTACGAAGCACGGAACCGAAGCCGTTCCACTGTCCGTCTGTCTGTCTGTCACTAGGCTATCTCATGAACCGTGATAGCTAGACAGTTGAATTTTTTTACAGATGGTGTACCTATTTCTTTAGCCGCTATATTTAAGTGTACCAATGAATAAGTCCCTAGTATAAAGTCCAGGTTTGGACCACTAAACCCATCAGATCATAATTTAGGGACGGAGTCGGCCAATATTTAGTAGGTACGCTGCCCAAGAAGACAGGAAAATGGATCAAGTTATTTGCCGCTTTCTATAGTGGTCGTACACCACCACATCGGACTTTGGCTAGTGGGATGGTGTGGTTAACAGTCCCAATACAAAAATTTAATAGCTCCCCATTTGTCCTATGGCGTTTTCATAAAAATTGCCCCTCTCCACAAGTCCCAATATAACAAACAAATATGATAAGTTGAGGAGTCCAGGAGTATTAGTATGTTAGTGGATTCCAAAGGTCACATGTGGGACAATTACAGGCTTAATTAAATCCTACAGACGCAAACCCAATCAACTGTGATTCAGACGTGTCTTTAGTTTGTACAAAAATTATGCATTATATGGGCATATTTACTTTTGAGTGCCACCATACGTAAATTATGGAGGTTTTATAGACATGAGTTTTGAGTTTATTAAATTCTTTCATAATATTTTCGTATGTTTTTTGAACTAAAAATTATATTTTGTTTCCTACAAATACCTTAATTTCTATGTAAAAATCAATTTTTAAGTGGACACTATAGAAAAATAACGGTCAGTTTGGTGACATTGAAAAACGACTGTAACATTTAAAACAAAGGGTTTTAAACGTAATTGTTACCTTTAATTAATGCAGATTAATTAAATTTATCAAAAAACAATACACACTAATGAGTTACTTATTTTAAATTTCTTAAAATTAAGATTTAAATTCGGTTTGGTGACGAGTGACTCCATTGCAATCATAATTTTCTTTTTAATTTATAAGTTTAGTGACCTATTTCTTAATTTATAAGTTGCATAGGTAAAATGAATTATTTGAAACAATAAAAGAAAAATATATATTATGCAAACTTCAAAACAAAACTGATAAAAGTAAAATAAACCACATAAAAATTGGGACAGTCACCAAACTGACACACCTAAAATCCTTAGGGTGAGGCTACATGATGTACAATACTAAATTAGAACTAAAAGTCGATGTTTTTTCATAGTAACATTTAATCACATAATTTGAAGTATGGTATTAATAATATTAATTTTATTAATTAAAGCAAACATGTCAAACATGTGAATAGGTAATAGAAAGTTATCTATTATTTTTACATAAACTAACTTATAGCTTAACTATAATGGCACAATAATTGGCAAAAAAAAACAAAAATGTAAGGCTAATTAAATAAATTATGATTTAAATGAAATTTAAGAAGTATTTCTTAAATTTCATTTGATTGAGTACACGTATGTACACCTAGCCTTATGAGTCAGTTTGGTGACTTTGGTGGTCCGCCCTATATGTGACGGCATAAAACGTCACTGAACTGACCGTCACATTATACACGTAGCTAATGAGAAAAATGCATTCTAACCTAATTGAATGACATTTTTTTAAATGAACTCCTAAAAACACTCGCTAAATAACACCAAAAACAGATAGCAAATAGTTGGATAGTGTGAGACAAATATAATAATTAAGAAAAAGGCTTCAAATCTGACCTACCAAATCGTGACCAACCGCCAACACCAGCAAGACACCCTCTTTTTTCCGCGGATTGAACAGACTGACTGATTTCGCTAAGCTAAAATGATCCCTTGTGGTTAGTGTCACTATTTTTTAAAAATAAAACGGCTTTAAATAAAACGGAATATCCCTTTAGACCCGTCACTTTGCTGACATGTCAGATGACACCGAGTTTTGAGGACTTTACATAAATGTATTTTTCCACTGTAATATTACAATTGCATTTACAGTTTTAGATAAATGTGACGGAAGAATAGATCCACTATCATGGTAACCAAAACTTGATGATGTTTTTGTAGGAAATTTTACCAGTAAGTTCAATACTTTGAAGCTGACAAGGACTGGGACAAGTCAGAAACGGCTCCCCTGAGTATTTGAATTAACCATAATTGAATTAATTAATCTTAATTACATAAAAATTGATGCTCAGACACATAGTTTAATTTACTCTGCATCGATTGATATACTTATTATAATAACACTCATTATTATTAATATGCAATAAATTTTTAAAAACGTGGGACAGCGTAAAAGTGGGGGTGGCACCCAAAAGTGAAAATGCCCATATACATCGGTCAGGAAGGCTGGAGTCAGGACCATTATTTTAATGGCAACAATAATTGACATTTTTTTCCATTCATTCCCATTGGTAAGTGTGTGTTATATATAATTATAAGCTTATTAGGTTTAAGATAGTCGATAATATTAATTGTAGGTTAGGTTATTAAGTTGTGAGCCTTTGCATGGCCAGGGGGCGGGCCTTAATTAGCTCGCCCAATCAAGTTGTCGGCCCGGAGTTTGCGGGAGAGGGGTCTAACCCAGCGAGACAGTGTGTCAACCCGGGGGCTGACACACTTCCCGGTCCGACCGACTGTGAGACGCACATTGTATTAGAACATGTGTAAGTTGGAGTTTTGCCGGAAACGAGCCGACAACATGTCGTGCTTCAATTTTATTTTCGTGAAACTATGACTTGTAAGCCGGATTTAATTGTGTAAATTTGGTGATTCAATTTAGTTCCATGTATGTGCACAAGTGTAGAAAAAACAAAAGTTAGTGTTAAACATGGACTTTCTCGTTGCCTCCAAATCTCCTTCAAGGTTATGGTAAAGTTGCCACCGCGTTACCATAGCTCCTGACTTGAAAAGTTTGAGTCCAAACGGGCCAATTTCATTTAAATTATTATAGGTAGGTACTTGAAACTGTAAGATGTACGACGCTAAAACTAAAAGAAGAAGAACTGTGTAAGTTGGTAACCCATCTTACCAATGGGACGAATGGGACATTTTCCCCAATGTTACATACAAGTAGGTTCTACTGTATTAAAATTACACCTGGGTACCTACTGAAGTAGATTTTCAATAATAGCTAGATGGTGGGTAAAGTCTGTATGAGGATTTTGCGCCTGTTTACCTAGGTAGATATAGACACCTACCTACTTTAATATCTTATCAAAATATACCTACCTACTTGACTCTAAACAATGAGTCTAGTCTCTAGCTAGTCTATTAGATACAATAGGCACCTATATTACAGGACCCTATCTTATCTGCCTGTAAGTTAGTCAGATAAGATAGGGTCCTGTCGACCAAGGTAGTAGAAATAACCAGTTATTGTGATGTCTAATTAGCCTGTTACTTAATACAAATAGTTGAACCTAGTTCCTAAAGGCGCTGCCTTTCCTAAATAGGTACGGAGAAGAATCACACTATTACCTATACATAATTACTCCGACTGCCGCATGCCGTCACCGTCACGCTGTAAGTAAATATATCTAGGTAGGTATTACCTACTTGAATCCTATCAATCAATCATCATTACATTGCCGTAGCATGACTAGCATGGAAAATAACTCCAACTCGGATAGGCTGCGGCTTTCGGGAAACTCCGAGAAATCTCTTCTTCCATCGAAATATGTATCTTCTTAACACAGACCCCAGAGCCTTACGAAAGTACTTTTATTTTATGTGTTAATTGCCAGTGATAATAATGATAGGTCTCGAATGCGAAACATAGTCGCTAACTAAAGGTCTAGTTACGAAGCTCAAAGTCCCTCATGCAGCTGGCGATTATGTCCTCTTTTCAGCGGGCTATGGAGAGATATGCTTGGAGTTCCTACGTGGTATAAATCTAAATTCGGAAATCCTTAGAAGAACCAAAGACACCGACAATGTTGGTCTGACATAGCTCTTAAAATTAGCAGACTGAAGTGACAATGAATGGGTAGGCCATATAGCTCGAAGGATTGATAACCGATGGGAAAAAAAGTCCTCAAGTAGCGACCACTACCTATACAATGCGAAACAGAGTTTTGGAAGGCTATTCGGTGGAACGACGACATTGTAGCGGTCGTGGAGAGTCGATGGATGGACGACTGTTGGGATTGCTACTTCTGGCGTCGTATGAGAGAGGCTTATGTTCAGCACTGGACGGATAGGGGCCAAGATGATGATGATCAAGAGAACTCGGCCGCTCTCCATTTATTTATACTGAATCTATGCCAACCGCTACGTGGTGCCATCTTTTGTCGAGAAGCACAACTTCCATTCATATCACAGACTCTATTATTTTTTCGCGTTGAACTTTTTTAATCTGTGCAAAAAAACTATTCATGTTTGTCTATGATGCTGTTTTATCAACTCAGTCGGAGAATTTCTAAGTTTGAAAGTGAATTTCAACAGATGTCGCTATTACCTCATATGACGTCACCTTCGTTCGTTCTATGATCGAAGTTCCGAGCGCTTCCGAAAGAATCCGAATGTGCGTTCAAGTGAAGTCTGTCTGACTGAAGAAACTAAAATCTGTCGTACTTTTTAGTGATGTAAATTTTCAAAAATTAACAAAATGATATTGTAAAACCATATTAGAACAATCTTATTTTGATTTCCATTGTATCTAGTGATATTGTTTTGACTGTTCTATACTCTTAGTAATTCGTCGGCCAAGTGAGTTCAGTGCGAGTGCAAGGGTGGTAACGAGAAATGTGAAGTATCTATGAAGTTCAGGATTCTAAGGCCGTTTATTTTATATATCTAATAATGAGCGGACGCCCTAGGACCACGTCATTCGCCGAGGGCAGCAAATCCGTTCGAAGGACATTCGATAATCAACCACCGAAACCCCCTCTGGGCGGCGTAAAAATTAGCAGTGAGTACCAACCACCTTACCATTCTTTGTCGGCCATCGTGATTTCTTGTGCCTGTGACGTAGGTATCTCGAATCTGACAATTTTTTAAAATGGCTGCAAACTGCCACAAATCACCAATAAACCTGTAAAATAAGTATTCCTTGATCTAATCAATAAGCTGGCATTTTGCGCCCGCACGATCAAAAATGGCCACAGTCAGTAGGTATAACCTGCCACATAGGCCTGGCGTGTGACAGATAAATCTTGTCAAAAGCCAAGTTTTCATGGGAAATGCGTCGTATTCAATACGGTCATTTGAATTGCCTTGCTAAACATGTCGTCTTTACATTTCTCCTTCATCATAATCTACTACGTCACTGTAAAATTACGCGGCGACTTGTCTAGGCACTAAGTGGATTGGTTTTCCTACCATCTAATAACATTCATTGAAATAATTGAGTTGCTAGTTGCTACGTAGTTTGAGGTTACTATCTGTTGTAATGCAATGACGTGATTAGTATGAGGAACTTAGGTCTGAACAGCAACCCCTTTGTCAAGAGTTAACTCAGAATCTGACTGATAAAGACAGTATCAAATCAGTTATTGCTACTGTGAATTTATATCTATAAATGCTTTGTCCTGACTGACTGATTGACGCACAGCACCACTCATAGCATAGTTCCTGAAATTTGGATCTATAGTGTAGACACCCCATAAGAAAATATTTTTAAAAAATCCCACAGGGTTGGGACTTACGAATGTGAAACCGCAGGACTCAGCTAGTTTTATATAAGTAGGTACCTTTGTAGCTACCAGCAAATTGTATAACAGCTTTTTATCTGTTTTGAAACATCCACTAATTGGATGTAATTTAATAAGTACCTACACACAAAAATTTTATACTAATTTGTGATTTCTTCACTGAACTCAAACCTGTATGTATGCCTACCTAGGTTTAAGTTTAAAGTTAAACTTCAAGTTGTTAATGACACAAAACTCCCGACTTACCTACTTGCATAAAATTAGCATAGCAAGGCAACCCAATAATTTCTTCAATAAAATTGCAGTTTTCCAATACCCAAGTCAAACTAGTTCATCCTTATGCCAAAGTATTCATATTTTGAAATGATTCTGAACATTAACAGCGTAAAAAAATTTAACATTTGCATGTAAATAGTTTCTTATTGATGCTGGATAGTTATTTTGAAAAATGCTTGATACTTCATCTTCGTCACTCTGTATCAGCCTCGACAATAAAGGATCATACCCCACACCCTGAATTTTTATATCTGTCATTAAAAAAACTGCATATTTTACATATGGATTAATACTTTTTGAATGGTTTTGGTTATTTTACTGTTGTTTTAATAATAACTATGTTACCTTAACAACAACAATACCTAACTTACCTGATCACTTGTGAAACTTAGCACTTTCATAAAGATGAACAGACTGGACCCTTCTTTGTCCTCAATTTTAAAAAAAACCAAGTCTTTTCAGAATGAATCATTTCCATCATAAAGTTTACTTAAAATGCATGACATCTTCAAATTTCTTTGTTTTCTATTCAATATCTTAATTCTATTTTGCATCCTGGCTCAGACCCAATTGTTTTATTCCTCATGGCCCTTTTGAGCAGAAGAATGAACCATACTCATTTCGATGACCTTTGCTTTGTTACTGCTTCATCATGTTTATGAAAAAACAACAATCATTTCTCAAATACACAATAATTATTGTTGAAGCAACACATAATCAAACACATCATAATACCAAAACAAATAATAAACACTGGTCCTAAAGATAGAATCAGAGTAAATAAATACTTAAAACTTCTTTTTCAAGAAAGTCTTTTCTTTTTTTAACCAACTTGTAAAAAGCAGGGGGTTTTCAACTCATCCTGTTTTTTAAGGATGTTTGGTGAGTGCATTCCGATGGTGGATCAAAAAATATAATATTATTATCTAAATTATTATATAATAAAAGAATTCACAGATATTAAGACTGCCCGCCTGGTTTATTTCGGCTACTTCCGCAGCATTATGTCATATGGCATCCTGCTGTGGGGGTGTGCTGCAGATATTAAGGATATCTTCATTTTACAGAAGAGAGCGGTACGAGCTATCTACGGGTTGGGCCCTAGAGAATCACTTAGAGAAAAATTTAAAGAAATAAATATTTTAACAGTATATTCACAATATATGTATTTACGAAAATCTTTTATACATCCATAAAAATAAGGACAAGCTTGTTAAAAATCGGGACATACATTTATTTAATTTAAGAAATAAAGATGATCTAACTGTGCCCTGGAGTAGGGTCCAGAAAATAAACAGGTCCTTCTCTAGCTCATCTATGCTCTACTATAATAAGTTACCCAAGAATGTGTGTGACATGTCCATTAATAAATTTAAAACATATATTAAAAGCAAACTGTACAGGATGGCATACTATAATACATCGGATTATATTAACGATAAAAATCCATGGAAATGAATACTTTATTGAAAGACGGGGACAGACAGGGCACGGTCGCGTTCGCGAATGCTTGGTTCGTTCGGCTCCGTTCGGTTCGTCCTGGGGCGTATTCATGGAGTTCTGTGGTAAAGTAGCAGGATAAGTTATGGAAAGGAGTAAATAGATGGTTCTACCTACGAATTTTATAATAAAATTCTAGAGTGTAGGAAAGGAATGCAAGGCTGGCACCAAAGAACTGGTTGTGTGTTTGTGGATGAGATAGTGTTTTAAGTAAAATTTTTTTTTTAATGTTTACTATTTTGTATATTATAACTTATTTGAACAAATAGACAGACAGACAGAGTTACTTTCGCTCTTGTAATGCTAGTAAGGTTTGTTGAAGTATAGATTATTGCTCCAGTTCAACTTTTCTTCAATAATATATATGCGACAATGTAAATCACATGATTACTGCAAAAAAAAAATATACAAAAAAAAATCCCATGAGTTTCTTGTGTCTTCTTCTCATGTCATGGAGGTCGCGATCCGAAGACACAGTAGAGTAGATTAAATATAAAAAAAATATGACATTTCAAAGAGATATCTTGCTAATATCCGAATGAATAAACATACTTTGATTTTTGTTTTTTTTTTTATTAAATTAAACTCATTTTTCGCTTGTAATCATTAAGCTTCAGCCACAACTCGTCAACCATCACCTACTGTCAAGTTGTCATGGTCAGAATTTACTTTTTTGCTATACACTTTTTAAATTTGCACAATAAAATTTCTGTCATCATTATGTCTTCTCGCAACCACGGCTGGTGTAACCCGTTTGCCGAAACATCGAGGTAATTAAAAATAATGATTATCTACAATGTGATCCTAGACCCATAGTTCTAATAATAATAATGATGGCTGTCTTTCAATGTCACTTACCTTCTAGTTAAATAATAGTTGTCAATTGCATACCAATCAATGAATCTTATTTAATTTGAAATACTCTGGCATGAGGCCAAAACCCATCTGCAATGCAGAAGGTTGCGGGTTCAATTCCCCCCGGGGACAAACTTGTATGTGGCTTGTTTTTGGGTGTTTCTTAAATATGAAGTTGGTATATCTAGTGTCTAAAACCCATGCAACAAGACTAGTTACTTGCTTTGGGCCTAGATTCTGCTGTGTGCAACATCCTGCAGCACTTATATCTAGATACTAGCAGTCCCCGCAACTTTGTCCACCGATATTTATTTTTTAAATGTAATATAGCCTTATAGCCTTCCTCAATAAATAGACTAACTAACACTGAAAGAATTTTTCAAATTAGATCAGCTGTTCCTGAGCTTAGCGCATTCAAACAAACAAACTCTTCAGCTTTAATAACATTAGTAAAGATTCTATAAATATAAAACAAAGTTGTGTTTGTTGGAAGCAGACACAAAGAAGTTACTTTGGCTTGTAACAAGGGTGGGTCTACGTGCCAGTGTCAAGTTTTTTATTCTGCAATATAACTGATAGCGAAACGAAGAATGGGTAATCAGCTAGTTACCTATAAAAACATTGTCTAATTAAAAAGACAATCCACATTTCATACCTATTCAGTTTATATACTTTAGAAATTTACTTTATTTATATGATTCATTCAGTTGTAGTAATTTATTAGAGAAAATAAATTGAGTAAAATATTAGTCTTCCTAACCTAAACAAACATAATAATATAATAATAAATAACACAATATATAGATTCTTCTTCTGTTTTCGCGATGTTGTATTGAAATTAAAGACATGTTTCCAGGTCTCTTCTTCAGGTCTCTTCTCCTGAAGAAGAGACCTGGAAAGGTCTCGAAACGTTGAACGTTGTAACAATGCTAAAAGTAATAAAAACCACGCCATTCAAACCGAAAAATGTCTTTAATTTCAACACAATATATTTTCAGTCAGGAAGATAATAAAATTATAAGCTATGAGCTTACTGTCTATAAATTATAAATAACATGAATAAAAGTTAAGCATTTTACTAATAAGCTGCAATAAAAACTATCCTGATAAATAAGATACAGATGTGTACAGTTTGGTTCAAAAGTGTACCTACAGCTTACATTTGTAAAGGTCTCTGCATACGTAACGTTTCGTATGCAGAGACCTATTGGACGTGTCAATTTCTACATACAAAAATCCCGGCGACGATGGAGGGGATGGCACGGGATTTTTTTATCTAGAAATTGACACGACCCGTCCGGGAAAAGTTACGTATGCAGAGACCTTAATACTAGGAGGTATTTGATTAAAAATAATGTTAATATTAAAATAAAAAATACCTGATCAGATATATTTGTAGACTTGGGGATTGACATCCCCAACAAGATGTGAAACAAAATGGAAAATACAATAATTTTTACCTAAAGCAGATTGTAAATGAGGTATAGGTTCGACCAATGGTCACATCTAAAATTAATAACAAATCTTTTTGTGAATAATTTTACCTAAAGCTGATAATAAGTGAGCAATTGGTCAGATTAGTGGTCACATCTTAAATTAATAACATGAAAACATGCTTTGAATGTTGCTTGCTTCTTGCAACCATACAAATTGCGGTGGTGTTAATGGACATTTGGGTCCTGACCATACGTATATAATTTTTCCTATATTAATATGATAGGTAATAAATAAACAATGCACCTTAGAAGCTTATTATAATCAATAGATCAATATACTTTCATGCCTAACAAAAACAATTTGACAACATAGTGCATACTCTCTGTATACTTACCTGCATACTCTCTGTATACTTACCTACTTCCAATAATGATAGTTAAATAGACTATTAAATTAAATAAAGTTTAGTTGGTTTTGGAGGCGATTTCGTGATGAAACCAGTGGAGGTGTAAAAAATTCACCAAACCCTTCATGGTTAAACGCCTAGCGGCCGCGCAACCTCTGCATTTTTAATAGCCTGCCAACGCAACCTTGGCACAACAATTTGTGGCTTACTAATGAGATTGTTGTTACACTTTTGTAGAGAACACGTTCGATTATGTTAATTGGCTTCTTCAGACTAGTCGCATGAATAACGAAATCGAAAGCTAGCCTACTTGATAATGCCCCAAATGTGATATGATAGATAAAAAAAGGAAATATAACAATCGACGTGATTTCAGAAGTTAATTCAATGCGTAAATTGTCGTAATTGCATTAGACTTGACTGTAATCGCTATTTGCCTACCAAATGACCAACTAGGTACATACTTAATAGTATGTAATTTTGGCGTAGTAATTTTAGAATACTATCTACAGTCGACACACTTTAAAATATGATAATGGACTGGATCCGCTGATGATTCCTATATTGATAAGATCACCGATATCGTTGCATGTTTGCATGCCGAATATCTACAGGAGTTTATAACTGATAGATGCACGAATTGTTATTCGTTATGTATGTTAGTAAATTGTCCAATGTTATCGGTTCGCGTTATCAGCGGCTGTCGTCGATCTTGCTATCTCGCGGTTGGTTACCGCGTCATCCTGTCATTCGCGGAAGAACCGTAGCCCGGCACTCTCGGTTCAAGAGCTACCTTTCGCCGGCGACTGTAGGCGCTCGGCACCTACTCCACTCCCACTGACCGCTGTGCTGCTAGAAGCCGGTGCATGTTGCAAAATTAGCGATCGGTTCGTTAACCCACTTCCTCAGTTAAACATCGCGTCAGTCTTGCTATCCAGTGTACCAACCAAACGAAGTAATTTGAAAACAATCTGTCAGGTTGCAGATTAATATTTGGTTCGTCCGAACGGGTGCCGTGATTTGTGATTTGGTGGTAGTTTCTCCTGTGCAAGTGTTAGTGCAATGAGGATAGTTTTCTGTGTTAATTATACTAAGTGAGTATTCGGGAAACTGCAGAAGTCGGTTTGCAATGATGCTGGGACGTCGCGGCACTTACACGGTCAATCCAGATACTGACCGGCATCAGTTCAGGAGGTCCAAATCAGCAGAATCTGCTTCTTTCGTGGTAAAAACTGTAGGTAAGGATTCTAAAAAGAATTTCCAATTTGGTTAAACATTTTCATTATTAATTAGTCTCATATTGATCAGGCAATCCATTTAGTAAAGGATAAAAATTAAAAAAAATATATACTTTTATGGTAACGCCATCTGCGTTACCATAAAAGTATATAATGGTTACTGGTGAAGAAATATCTATGCTATGTATCTATTTGTAACTCAAGACGTTTGAACCGATTTGGCTGAAAAAGTACCCTATGTCTGTTTATCTCCTGGTTCTAAGCTATCCTATAGCTTAGAACCAGGAGATATACATAGGGTACTTTTTTCCTCTAAGCGGATCAAAGTTCTGCTAGTATTTTATATTCGTGCATTAATAATACAGCAGAAACTATAAATTCAGAGTCTTTGTGTTGACAGGTGCACTAATACTGATGCAGTCATGGTTTGTAATAAAACATTGAACCAAATATTAGTGTTAGAGAAAAGAAACAAACTAACAATTTATTTATGCTATCAATCAACCTGTAATCTATCACTCAACGATAAACCTAATATCTGAATCTAATACACAATTAGGCCGTGATTTTAATAAGTAAATGTAATTTTTCTGTCATTTTGGTAGATTTTCTTTATTCTTCGCTCTACCTTCCTTTTAACACGTAGACTGTAGACTCACAAGTGGTCGATAAATTTTAATCAATGGTTAAGATTTATAGGTGCAATATTGCTATCATACGTCACGATATTTGAAACTACGATAAGATTACGTATTTCGGTGATCTAAATATTGTTTCTGAGAACTCTTACAAGGCCTCTACACTCATGCTAAAAGTTTGACAAGAATTTTAACAGATACTGTTGCTCTTGGAAGTTAATAGCCAATGCAAGAACCATCATCCGCATCGAAGTTTTTAGATGATTTCGCATTTATTCTGTGAGAATAAGGAAAATCTTTTCCTTTTTGCTATCGTGGTCTTAAATGGCTAAAAGTATTTAGGAACTTATCTCAATGATTTTGTAATATTCATATCTCGATTAACTAAATCGATTTTTTGAATTGGATTAAGTTCTTACTGTAAAGCTTATTGATTTGCTAATACAATCATTGGTCTTATGTACCTACCAAGTACACGGTATTCATATTTGATGTAGATTTAGTATGTATGGGGTAGAGTACCAAACGGTCTCGCCGGAAAGCAGGATTTCTTACAACGTACTAATGTGAGGTGACGCGAGACATACGCAAGCGACACATTCATGGTCTGCTTTGGAAATACGCCCAGAATTATTTTAAAGTAATATTCGACTCACCACAAATCAACAATCTAAAATTAGGCTCACTCACAAGAGATTTAACGAACTTTGATAAATATACCTACGTAAAAATAATCGTCGCTAATAATTTATTACGTATATACCATTTTTTGTTGGACATTTTTTCCTAGTAAAATCCGATCCGCCTCACACTTTGGTTCGTTATCATAATTTCATCTATTTTAATTGCAGTGTTGTTGTTGGTCGGAACTGTCGGTAATGCATTTTGAATAGTAAATGTACGTGTGTATACGAGTTGCTATTAATTTCACCATCCTTTCACTTTCTAAAAAATGGTGTAACTCTGTTATTTTTTATTGTTTCTCTTATTTTTAGTGTTAGTTGCAGTTGCTTTATTGCCACCGAATATATACCACTTTACTTAATATTTTGCTGTTAGATTACTAATCTAGATTACCCTTGGTGTTGTGTTATGCGATAGCAGCAACATAACCGTGCCTGGACTTACGACTTCAAATGATTGTACAAATTCTTTGTGGTAAACATGTTAGAAAGGGCAATGATTAATTTTGTTCGGAGGTTGGCGTCTTTTTTTTTTTTGCGCAGCCACCCAAATCTCTGCTAGTTATTCGTAGTATTACGTCTATAAATATGATATTTTAAACCTATAGTCCTCTAAGTAACATCGGGGCTGAGCTACAACAGTATGAAAATACTGTTTAAATGGTGATGATATCATCAAAGTAAGAGTAAAATAATACTTTATACCTATTGCAAAGTGAACAGGACTACATGTTAGCCTAATATTTTGAATTTATTTGTCATCATCATCATCATCATCATCCGAGCGTTGTTCCCGGTTGCATCTCTCTCGTAGCCTAATATTTTGAATTTATTGTCATCATCATCCGAGCGTTGTTCCCGGTTGCATCTCTCTCGAGAGCCCGGGGTCCGCTTTCCTACTTTTACGTCTCCACTTCGCACGATCTTCGGAATCCCGTGTAGTGAGGCCATTTGCACGCATATCCGATCTTACAACGTCAAGCCAGCACTTCTTGGGTCTTCCCAATCTGCCGCGGCCGGGCGGAGGCGCCATAGCAAGACATTTGTTTCCCACGTAACTAGCCGGTTTCCGTAGAACGTGGCCGTACCACCGTAAGCGGCATTCTTGCAGTTTGTCTGCAATGTCTCGGACATGAAGGCTGCCCCTGATGCGGGAGTTTCTGACGCGGTCTTTTCGCGTCACTCCACACATCCAGCGCAGCATCTTCATCTCCGTGACACGCAGCTCCTGCTTATGTCGCTCAAGCAATGGCCACGCCTCACTACCATACAAAAAGGACAGGTCTAATGATCGTTTTATAGACCTGTCCCTCCAGTTTAACCGGCATTTTCGGGTCACAGATGACACCAGTTACCTCTCGCCACTTTTCCCAAGCTGCCAAAATGCGGGACTTGACGTCACAATCGATGTCGCTGGACTCGTGAAGCACAGATCCCAAGTACTTAAACTGGTCTGTCCGCTCGACCATGTGACCGTCTACGCAGACAGGTGTGGGATCTGTGGTATTGCTAGCCAAGTATTCGGTCTTCGCTACATTGAGTTTCAAACCGCCGTTCTCAAGTGACTCTTTCCACGCATTTACACGCCTTCCAAGCCGTCACATATCCGAGTCCGCTAGCGCAATATCATCAGCATACATGAGCATCCACGGGGGCTGCTCGTGTGCGTCTCGGATGATTACGGACAGTGCGTCCAGTATTACGCTAAACAGAAACGGACTTAGGACGGATCCTTGGTGGACTCCGACTGTAATGGGGAAAGATTTAGTGTCACCAATAGCAGTTCGTACCACTGAATCGGAATTTCGGTCCCTGATGGTTTAAATAAAAGTTTCAGGCACCCCTTTGGACCGCAGCGCCCACCAGATCATCACGCGAGGAACACAGTCGAAGGCCTTCTGCAAGTCCAGGAACAGAAAATGCACAGGCGTATTCTTCGTTCTGTATTTCTCCATAACGATCCTTAGGGCGAAAACAGGGTCCATGGTACCATAACCGGGGCGGAAACCATACTGGCCCTCTGAGACAGTGCAGTCCTGCCGGATCCGAGAGTCAACTATACGCTTGTAGAGCTTCATGGTGTGGGACATGACTTTTATACCACGATAACTTCCACACTCCTGCACAGATCCCTTGCCCTTGAACACTGGAGTGATAACATTCAGTCTCCATTGGGCGGGGATTCTACCGGTCTCGAGAATGCGGTTAAAAAGGTTCGTTAAGATGCCCACACCACAAGAACCCATAGACTTCCATACTCGATGGGGACTCCATCGGCGCCGACAGCTTTCCGATTCTTCATGCATCGAAGAGCCTTGCGCACCTCCTCAGGCGTTATCAGTGGCACAAGTCCTAGATTCGGAGGGAGTTCCGGTGGCTGCACCTCTTTATACTGCTTATTGAGCAGCTAGTGGAAATAAGAGCGCCACCTCTCCTTCACAGGTGCCATTAGGATCTTTTACACAGCGGCACTTGGATATATCCTGTGCCGCTTTGATCCTAGAACGTGCCAACTTATAAATAAGCTTCTGCCCCTCAGACGTTTCCAACTTATCGTACAATGGCTGTAAGTGGTCCCGTCTGGCTCTGGCTACTGCTCCCTTTGTGGCACGTTTGGCAGACCTGTACGCGTCGCGATCTTCAGGAGAGTTGGACGCTTGCCACTTTTTAAAGAGGGCTTTCTTCACCCTAGTCTCCCTCTGGACTGTGTCGTTCCACCACCAAGTTTCCTTGTCACACTTGCGTCCTCCCTTTGACATACCGAGGACCGACCGCGCCGAATCAGCGATAGACACCTAAATCCGGTCCCAGTGTTCCTGTACCGATTCGCCTTTAGCATTAGCACATTTGTCGCCGATTGCTGAGGCGAGCATCTGGGACTTGACTTCATCAAGCATCCATCATCTGATTCGGCGCAGGCATGGTTCCGGTCGTTTGTCTTTGGTCTTTACACAGAGATCCATGACAGGGATACGGTGTTGGGCAGTGAGTCTCTCACCGGGTATGACTTTGCAGTTGGCCACGTTGCCGATATGGTGTCTCCTAGTGATTAGAAAATCGATTTGGGTAGCGCGCCCCCCGCTCCTGTAGGTGATCAAGTTGTCGGGCTTCTTTTTGAAATATGTGTTCACGAGTACCACACGTACGCAGAATTTCTTCTCCTTCCGCATTCCGACTGCCATACCCGTAGCCTCCATGATCACGTTCAAATTCCGCCCCGATCTCACCCACATGACCGTTCAGATCACCACCCAAAACGATTCCCTGTGACAACGGGATAGCCCCAAGGACCTCGCCGAGTTTATCTCAAAACGACCTCTTATCAGCGTCGCTACAACCGACCTGTGGCGCGTAAGCACTTACTAAGTGGGTAGGGACCCTCCCAATAAGCACCTTCACGCACATAAGTCGGTCGCTAAAGCGATTTACCTCCAAGATGTCGTCATGCAACCTCTCAGTGAGGACCACAGCCACCCCGTTCTCTCCACCAGGTGCACCCGTGTAGATAAGCTTGTGGCCATTCCCAATGAGCTGGGATCTGCTGCCTTTCCATCGAGTCTCCTGCAGGAACGCCACGGCCACCTTCCGCCTGGAAAGTACGTCGGCTAGCTCCCTCGCGCGTCCGGTTAGCGTGCCAATGTTCCACGTTGCGAAGCGGAGTTTCACATCGTGTTTAGGGGCTAACGTCTTTGGCCGTGCCTGCCCGTGGCACGGTAGCCCTCGTCCACTTACCACAGGAGACAGGCGAAGCTCCTGCGCGCCGTTATGCGGCGGCGCCCTATCCCTGTGGCCATCTCTTTTATTAATAGATTTGAATTTATTTGTACCTACTTTAAATAAATTAAATAATGTGAGTCTACGTGCGACCACGGTTAATGTAACTCCACCGAAACGTCGTCGAGGTAATTTTCAAAATAATTATCCAAACCATCCATTTATAACTAACACTTTACTTGTTATTTTCACAATAAATATTATTCCAATGATATAGACTTGACCAAGCTACATTATTATATTGATAGAGTTTAATTCTTTAGAGTAATCTGCTATTATTTATTTTAATTGTTTAAAATACTAAGCCTATGGATAAAAAAATCCTTAAAACCTACGAAATCAAACAAAAGAAAATCAATTTCGAAAAGTGTTACTACATATTATCTCGATGATTTACTACTTTTAAAGTTGTGTATAACTCAGCCCCGATATTACTTACAGAGTTGCTGCCATAGTAAAAATTGTTTGTCAGGCATAGTTCTTTCAAAATAACCTTGTTTGATTCGTGGCCGCTAGACTTGAAAAAGACGCCACTTTTAATCATACCCCTTTGATTCTATACTTTCTTAACACGCACACTTCGACAAAGATCTTAATACAAAGGATAACTGAAACTTGAGTAAACAACAATGTTTTCAGATTACATGAGAAATAGCAGAAAACAGAAAATCATCACTTTTTAGGATTCTATACTTTAAGAGAAAAAAACGGACCTTATAAAAATACTTCACGTAGGTATTTCTGTAAAGTTTTGAACGGGGATAAATCTCGCATAACTTCTATAAGTAGAATGTTACGTCGTGGGTATGAATAATTTACTCTTGAATCATTATTACGACACAATAGCAACCTAAGACAAACACGTTAATTAATAAAAGCAGAGCCGACTACGTACGTCATTATTGTAATTAACAATTGCCTAGGCTTATTAAACATAATGAAAAAAAAACGCCTTAGAAATAATATAACTACTCATAGATATTTATTGTGCTTTGCTAGAGTTTAGCGCAGCGATTAACACCCGTATCTATAGAATAGACGAATCTAAGTGATCACTTAATCACTTTGGCTAAGTAATGCCCTGTCTCGCTCTTATTAGTGATTTTTACCGTCAACGAGAATATGACAAACACATTACTTAGACAAGTAATTACTCAATTCTATGACTATAAATACGTGTGTTAAAGTTGTCGTCGCGTCGGTCGGACTAACTAACCGGGATTAGCGAGTCTACCTAGACCAAACACGAAGTACGATATTTATCACAATAATTTATCAGTGAATTTAAAAGAATTAAGAACTTTGTGTCAACATCATTCTTTTTACATGGCCTAGATTACATTTTTCTTCTGTTATCCTATAAGTCAATACTGAAGACGAGACCTGTTAAGGTCTCGAAGCTTTAAGCATTGAAACAATGTTAAAAGTATTAATCACATCACGCGATTAAAACCGAAAAATGAGTTTAAGAGGACAGTCTACCTAATGGTCCCCTTAATGGTCTAAACTAGCTGGCTACCCCGGGCTATAGTTAGTTAGGTTCGATGACTATAGCTCCGCAAGTGGGCCTTACCGATGTATCGCGTATATATCTAATACTGTTTAACAGGTATAAGTGAATCAAATCACATATGCGAGTGTCTGTTTTGATTTTCAATTAATCTCTATTAAAATTCTGTGTCGAGCCTAGCAACAAGCGCATTTTCTAAGGTGAACGATGCGTCATAGAAGCTGGCGAGACCGGTTCTCCCCATTATCTGCGGTTAGTCTCTCGCGACAACAGGGCCCTGGTTCAATTCAAAGGCTGTAAGCGAGACGCAAACGTACGCGCATAGACGGTGTAGTTTACCTACACAAAACAATAGATTTACTCGTCCGCAGGATGTGAAACCACAGCAGAAGTTAACTAAGAACTTTAAACTATAACAAACGAATAGAAAATGGCATCAAAACTTAAGAGCGTTGTATGATTTTGATTACGCAAAAAATGTAGGTAGGTACTACATACACCTATATCTGATGATCTCCACTGTATTTAGATTTTAATATCTAATTAATTTACGTCATCATCATTGTTTAGGTTAAAAAAAACTAGTTTATAGCCATTCGTCGTTAATAGGGCAAAGTTCCAATTTCCTAATTAATTTTCCAGAATGGTTTTCTCAAAATAACCGTGGAATATGTACGTACAGTAAGGCAGTGTATTTGAAGACTTATTCTAAGGTCGATAGTCGCTTTTATCTGGTCTTGCGCCTACTTCCTTCCATTTATTTTGTGTTATGTATAAAATGTCAATACCTAGAAGAAGGTCGTAGGTCTACGAACGATTCGATCAAATTTTTCGGACAACTGAGTATAAAAATATGCATGTGTGATGATAAATGCTGTGATAAAAAGTGATAAAATACCGCCTGCGGCGAGTCGGACTCCCGCAGGATGGGTTCCGTAACTTTATCACCAAATGACATTTGTTGGGAGTCACACTTTAATATTTATTTTATTCTGTTTTTAGTATAGCGACAATAGAAATAGGTAGGTACATCTTCTGTAAAAACATTCAACTATCTAGCTATTACGGTTCATAAGATACAGCCTGGTGACAGACAGACGAACAGCGAAGTTTTATTAAACGGGTCCCGTTTTTGCCCTTTGGGTACTGAAGCCTAAAACGTTTGCAGCCTACCGCTACGTACATAATGATGAAAAAATTAACTGAAGTCTACAGCCAAAAATGTTCAAAGCTAAAAATAAACCCCGCTCTGTATTAGGTATGCAATAGTCGAGGTTGTTAAATGGAGCATAGAAGTAACAAATGGATTTGGTTTTGGAATCGATCATAAAAGCAAGGTTACTTCCTTTGAAGATAATAGCTGAATTCGAGACAACAAGCAACAGCCTAGGATATAAACTTCATATTTTATTTTGTCGGTCTAACTAAATAGAGTATCGTCAGTTAAGATCGGATACGGGGAAAGACCGTATGACTCAAAAATTATCTCCCAAAATAGGTGATATTTTTTAGTGTTAGCCACGGTGTTCACAAGAGCAATTCACCCCGCACTGATCTGTAGCACCCGGCAGTTGCAATGTCACCTATTTGAGAAGATATTTGAGTCATACGGTCTTCTTATCCGATTTTACCTGACTGTAGTCTATAGTTTAGCAAAAAATAGGCGAAAGTAATCCGTATTCTTGATAAAGTGTACGAATCGAATATAAAAAACGTAATGCAAGCGAATCTAAATGAGGAAATTGATCAAGATACTGTTTATGATAGAGATTATTACGTGTTTCTACCAGTAGAAAGGTAAAATAGGTACTCAGTTGGTTTATTAGACGTTTTTATGATTCTACAAAATTTAGGTAACAAATTTTATATGCGCACATATACAATTGAACTGAGATGTAATTCTTCGCTATGGCATTTTTTTTTTTGCTTATTACGTGTGGGTGGACAACCACTTGAGCAGAATCACTAGCCGAACCTCGAGAATTGGCTTTTTTAAATTTACTTGAGCCGAATCTAGAACATGAATGCTCGATGTTTTGTTACAACCTCATTCTAAAAACCAACAAGCATACGAGCGTATTGATGTAACATTTCGTCGAGCTTTTGCACGAGTGGGACATTTAAAGAAAGAGTGACCGTAAGCCGTAAGGTACAACGAAATGTTACGATGAAAATGCACACTCGCTGTGAACATTACGCCGAACAAAGCGCCGAGCGCAATGCGAATCATTACATTACAAGGAAATGCTTCGGAAACTGAGCCTTTACCTGAATTATACCATACGTAAGAACGTTTCGTTGCGAAAAATACTAGAGAAAATGCTTTAGAATCTAGTGTGTACACACCCTTAGAAACTTGACTCTGTGGCTTGTTGACCGAACACCCGTCTACGAATTAAAATATTATAGGTTCGATTAAACATTTCCGTCATCTACATGTAATGTTTTTGAGTAGGGGAGTATCTGTACCATTCCTCACTCCTCATTGTTGTCTCAAAGTTACAACTAATGTTGAAAATATTGAGCCATAGAATACCTGCCTTAGAGTAGACATGTAGGCCAAGATACGAGCCTATCAAATCGATTGGTTGGTTGAATAAATTCAAACTATTCGTGAAGGTACCACAAAATACGTAGAACGAACAAGCAAGTGAAAGCGTATCTAATGTCAGGTGCGTGGTGCTAGTGACTTCTCCTCGCGTGTCGAGAACCGAACTGCCGAAACTTAATCCAATTTGCCTAGTCTAGTCGATACCACGAACAGAAATACTTTTAACGTGTTTTAGTTTCAGTATTCTTTCTTATGATTTTCTTCGGTTTTCGCGATACTGATTTGTATTGTATTTAAACTCCTTTTCGGGTTCCTGGTTACAGGAAGTCTACCCGTGGCTAGGAGGCACTGTATGTAATACGTCCTCGAAACATCGGGTGATAAAAATTGCGCGATCGAAACCGATAAATGAAGTTGATTTCAGTATTCTCTATAAAGGACATTTGTAGATCTGCGACGTTTTTCTAAAACAATAACACAAAATATCACACCTATGACATACTTTTTAGGGTTCCGTACCTAAAGGTAAAAACGGGACCCTATTACTGAGACTTCGCTGTCTGTCTGTCTGTCTGTCCGTCCGTCCGTCCGTCCGTCCGTCCGTCCGTCCGTCCGTCCGTCCGTCCGTCCGTCCGTCCGTCCGTCTGTCCGTCTGTCACCAGGCTGTATCTCATGAACCGTAATAGCTAGAAGGTTGAAATTTTCACAGAAGATGTATTTCGGTTGCCGCTACAACAACAAATACTAAAAACGAAATAAAACAATTATTTAAAAGGGGCTCCCATACAACAAACGGGTTTCAAAAATAACAAGGAGTCGAGTCAGGACAGGAAGAAGGACAGGAGGACAAATCGAGTTGGTCATGGAATTCAAAATGGCTGCCCTATCTGTCAAATATACTAGTCTGCCTTACTTACCAAAGAGTTTATTTTATGTTTCAGATTTTCTTTGTGCCAAGGTTTTTTTTTTTCAGTGATTCGGTCGTTTGATGGGAGTAAGAATCGAAGATAAATATTTCATATTTTCCTATAAAATTTAAAAATTTGGTTGTTGTAAACCATTTTAGGGTTCCATATCCAATTGTGATAGTGGTACGGAACCCTTTATGCGCGAGTGTCGCACTTGCCCCGTTTTTTTTCTGTTATGATATGACACAGGCGTGTTTTGAAGGAGGGTAGTGAAGTGAACGTCTCATTGCGATTAACAGAAACATGTTGTTTATAGACTGTTTAGCGTCTAAAAACATCGTACGTCTATTATTCACGTTCAACGTTTTGTTGCTTCAGTCAGGCAAGACAGCTTGTAAATTCGATTACTATTTTATTATCCTTATATTTAAAAACAAAGTACTTGAGTACCATGTAGTTTGACAGGTTTCTTTATCCATTTTTTACCTATCTTAGATTGAAAGAAAACGAATTATTTTCTGCCGATTGTTTTTGAGATCGTTTTATCTGCTGAATCGATTTGCATACTGCATCGGGCTTCTTGTCTTTATTATACGATAACATTAAAAGTTGAGAATTATAAGTAGGTACTTGGCGCGTAAATGACGTCACAGTAACAAATTATCACTCGTTGTATAAAGAGGCAGACACGCGTGAATGCATGCGAAAATACACTGATCTAAATTGTACACGTAACAAAAAAATAAATATTTTTTATATTAATATAACATAATAAGTACCTACGTAAGTAAGTTAAGTACCAGTGGAAAATTCGAATTCAGAAATCTGGTGTGACCTTAACATTTTACGATGTTTGCTGGTTCGGCTTGATCTAGATTTTGCCTTTGGTATATCACACTTGACTTCAGAAAAACCCTAAAATATTGTAATAAATTAATTCTAGGATTGTTAAGTCGTTCCATTATTTATGAAGTGAAATTACAATTGACGACGTAAATCACTATGACTATGACACATTATACGGTTGTCGCGAAGTTTGAATTAGCACCAGAGCACCAATACTGTCGTGTAGCGAGGAGTATCGGTGCGGGGCGGCGACATCGACAGTACCACACTGCGAACCAGACCGGCAGTCTACAACAAAGCGCGCTCGCGTGCAATCCTCTCTCAAACTGGAGTGCTCAGCTGGGCCACTATGTTTCGAAAACCACGGAGTCTCGGATGGTGCCGGTACCACCCAGCGACCTGTCGGAGAAGTCGCCGCGCGCTCAGAACCATCTTTACTTCGGTTACTTGACAATGATAAAAGCGGACAGTTGAGTCGCGCTCGAGGCCGGCTATCTACCTTTTGCAAAAAACTTCGGCGTTCAATAAGTGAGTGTCTGAAGGGAAATTCATTTCCTTAAAAATGTCGCGAGAGTCACCATCTAAATATCTTTTGTGCCACACTATTGTGTTGTCTTTATAATATATGCATAGATAGATGTTTTGTGACCCCATGAATTCTTCGTTCATCGTATAGTCAATGTTCTAATGCTGCTTTTGTGTTTTGCCTTGGCACGCAGGCGAAGTGGATACACCTAAAAAGACAGAGCTGGCTCCAGATAAAAAGGCTGCTTCCTCTTATCGTAAGTGCTAGTCGTGGTGAACGCAAATTATAGAGCTTAATTGGAATTCTTATTGTTTTTGTTGTAGAGCGTGAATCCTTCAATAAGCAGAATTATAACTATCATCATCATGCTTACGATTGTATTGCAGGATTACCGCAATGACACCACCATTCTAACTATGTTGAAACTTACTTCATGTTCTATGTACTTCTGTGTGTTTGTGTCGTTGTAGAATTTGTGTTCGTAGCTTTTGTCTTAAACCATGAACATCTTCTATTTTTTTACTTTTTATTTTTAACAATAACCTTACTTTCGGAAATTATATAACAAGACGTCACTCGTTCACTTGCCATTTATCTATCTTCAACGAAAAAAAGAAGCAAATTCACTCTATCTATTGTAATGTCAATATTCTTGCACACTACGTACTATTGTCAACCACAGTCTATTCTCAGAAGACCGCGTTCCGCGCATAATACAAATTGAAATGATTACTCAGATAGAAAGCTGATAAACAAAGGTGGAGTATGTAAGGCCTGCGTCAATAAGGGTTGCTAAGGGTGTGGCAAGACAGCGTTGCCCTGTGGTCTTGACTTGATATGATTGACAATCCAACTTCCATAATAATTATGTTATTGTTTGAGTAACAAAGCGTACTATTATTAACTGTATGCACCATTTCCTCGTATTGCATAGCACTAATGCCTACATCGAGCGAACGTAGCTTGAGTTCTTAAAATTTAAATGATTTCACCTCATTACTTGTATGCTTAGTTTATTTTTAGAAGACTAGGGCAGCTGAGGGCACGGTATCGATCACGGCGGCTAATTGCTCGCCACTTTCAGAGTAACTTATGTTGGCACAGCCTAGAGGTTTACCTGTCACCTATGCTAATATTGTACTTAGTAGATTTGGACGTCTAACTCGTAGGTTAACTATCGTATTAAATTATCGTGAAGTTTAACTAACCTGTGTGACCGAATGACTGATTTATTAGATTAGATCACGGAGCTGTCGTACCTATTTTTATACCCTTTGACATTAACTTACGTAGAAATATTTTATGTACGTACATACATAATATAGTACCTACTCTGATTTATTTCCATATACTTAGGTAAACACTATTTTTCCTTTCTGTGTGTAACTTGACCAAAGAGATATTGTTGATCTAATGAAGTTATATTCTAACGTTGCTCTTTTTCGAATGGTGAAGTTCGGCACCTGAATTTCGACGACCTATATCCTTAGGCTACAAGAAAACTACCTATAGTTTTGTTTACCTACTAAGTTATCTTACTTTATTTCCAAAGCCACGTTTCAGGAAGTTCATTCTACCTCTTTCTCACGTAATATAACCAATTTGTTCACGAGTGGTAGTTGAATACAGATTTTCAGTAAATCTAAGTAGGTAGGTAGGTTACTTATTTTTCCTTTTCTTTTCTCTTCTCTTTTTACAGTTTTAATTGATTTATGGTTTTCTGCACGTAGCAAATAATGTTACCATTTAAAATGGTAGATGTCTTATATATTATTAGTTATTAAGTTATTACTGTATAGTTTGATGATGAAAATAAACATAAAATTGTAAAGATAAACTTTTTGATAAAAATCATGATCATCAAAGTCGTTAAGTACATCAAAATATCTATCCTAATGTCACCAGGCAGTGTGGTCATCTAGTTGGTTACGATGGAATTACTTTTCTAATTATATTTATTTTTTGTTCAATCTAACAATCAATTAGTACTGTGAACCGATTATTTTCTAAATTAATGGAAACGGGTACAAACACAATTAAAACAAATATTTTAACTTTACATAATGTAGCGTTACTGTTATCAGGTCAGTACTTCTACGAATCGATTTTTAGATTTTTCATTTGTCATATTGTTTTTACTTCTATAAAGTTCATTACATAAATGTACTACAATTCCTGAGGCTATGAATTCAGCTACTCATAATATGTATGTAGTTAAAACAGTAATATTAATGAAACTTAATAGCTATACTTGCGTCATAAACAGTCATAATTATCACAAGTTATCGTCACTCAAATAGCTGTGCTGGTCTATGTGTTTCCATTACATAGGATAGCGATAGAGATGTTATTAATCCCGTGTCATCAAACCGATAACCCAGATAACTTGTCTATCAATACTGCGTCTATGCACAAGAGCGTGCGCATCTGTACGTAACAACAGAGAGCTTAGCTAGAATTATATTAGAATCATAGGAGCAGATGTGGGCTACCCTAATATTACCTACTACTACGTCTACCTACTATTTTCTCCATACAAACTTTACAAACGTAGTCGACTGTTACCTACCTACATTTGAGAAAATATGTTCAGGTATGCCATAAACCCATATCAGCCATGACCTTTGATTTTTGATTGATGATTTTTTTCATATTCATTTCTATTCTAAACCCAAAACGTAGGGTCATGGTCAAGGCAGATATACTTAGGTTTTATGGCATAAACAGTTTTGCTCTAATGTCTTGATCCAGGGAGGAAACAGTCGACTACGTTTGTATGGGGAAAGAGTAGGTAGACTTTCCTGTTAAAGTTCCTGTTTTATAGTTTGTGATCATCCATATGATAGTTTTTAAAGCCAATAGTATTTACTGATGTGTTTGGTTTAATTTCAGGCAAGGACGGCTCAAAGGTGACGACTGTAGTAGCGACGCCGGGGCAAGGCCCCGACCGACCGCAGGAGGTGAGCTATGCGGACATGAAGCTCATCGGTAACGGCAGCTTCGGCGTCGTTTACCAAGCCAAACTATGCGACACCGGCGAACTCATTGCCATCAAGAAGGTGCTCCAGGATAAAAGGTTTAAGGTGAGTACGAGTATATATGGTTTCTCATCCTAATCTGAAGATCCTGGTGAAAATTGCGCGATGCGGATAGCTCAAAACTGACCTCTGTGGAGATCGGTAGGGAGGGGCTTTGTCGATCAATTAATGCCCGCAGGCAGATCTGTTGCTAGCCTGAATCTGATTGACCGCTAAGAGAAAACTAATTTAATTTGTGCTCAATTAAAAATCAAACTTTGATATTGTTTTATCAAATTTTAAACTCTTCATCACTCAGTATAAACACTCAAGCACGCTCCGTTGCCTGTTGTTGTTACTCTGTTTACTCTAAAAGCAAAACTATTCATAACTATATTAAAATGATTGGCTCTAAAATTGAGTGTATTTAGTCATATTACCATAAAACAAATAATATATATGGCTATAATACTGAATAGGGTTTGTAAAATCATAATAATATTTAAACCATGCCTACAGAAGTTGAAGACCGGTTTGAAACTGTGTGTTTTTATGCCATTTGAATTCGTATTCTCTTATGATAATGAAGTCGGATGAGAATATGAAATAGCTAGCGTAAGTTTCTTTTTGGTATACAGCTAGAATTTAGCTACTGATGTATCCTTGAACGCTAGATTATAACTTAAATTGAGTAACGACCGCGGTCGGCTTTATTAAAGTAATCTGGGGCCTTCTAAGTCTTCTATATGTACGTATTGTGTAGAGACTATGACGTGCTTAGTTAATCATTTGAAACAACTAGGCTTTCCAACTACCCATTCCGTGTTTCATTAACCCGATGTTTTCGTCTTTTTAGAATCGAGAGCTTCAAATTATGAGACGACTGGAGCATTGTAACATTGTCAAATTGAAGTATTTCTTTTACTCCAGTGGAGAAAAGGTGAGCATTAGTTCTGAATTGTATTTAAATATTATGCTTAGTAGGTGTCTAATATATTTAATTTGCCCAATTGATTTAAGTATTCAGTTTTTAATATTATTGGTTCTTTTATTCGTAATTATACTGTGTCGATATTTCATTTATTTAGAGCGAGGTCTCGATTCGGATTTATCTAATATCACATTTATATACATTGTTAGTTAATTTACTTAACTATATTACTGTGTATTGGTTGTATTAAGGGTATGTTATTTGTGTGTTTTATTTGGGGGAAGGCGGCAGTGCCCGCAGCAGTGAGCACAATGTTGAACGCAATGCAGTCTATCGATGTCGCAGTATGTTTATGAACAAATCAGATTGTTGCGTTAGTGTGCAAACGCACAATTACTTTACAGAACAAGGCTAAGAGCTAACAAACAATATTCTTTGATAACACTTTTAAAATTAATAGGAAAAAATCGATCGAATAGTTTGAACGTAGTTTTTACGGTGCCGCGTTCGATTGATTGTTAACTCGAAGCCCGTCAAACAGTTGTGTGACTTTGGGCGACCGACTCACGAGAGCTGTGTGACTTTGTGACACTGCTCAGTCAAACTGGTGTAACGGTGAGGAAATTATGTTCCTAACTGCCACACTATTGAGTTGTCGATAACGTAGTTAATAAAACGATTTCCTAACGATTACTTAAAGTATCAGAAACAAGAGACAACCGAAACAGCGAGAGAAATATTTTTTTTATTATACTTGACAAAAATATGTTTTTGTAAAGGATGCAGTCCTCGACTTTTTTCGTTGTTCCGTTGGGATTGGTTTAGTTATTAGTGGATTTCGCAAATTTGTTTTGGGAACGGGCAAAAGACACATCGAGACGCTTCGCTTTGAACGGCAACGTGTTCTCGGCTATGTCACGCTAGGTACAGTTACAATATTTAAAACATACTGTCAAACAAAATTTATTCAGTTTTAAACATTGCCACTGTTATGGAAAAACGAAAGAACTCTAAGACTGCGCCTCTTATTTCTGTTTCGATACTATCTTTTTGATACTATTATCTATTTTATCCAATATATTGTGTGATCGTTGGGAATTGTTTTTTATTAACTACGGCGTCGACAGCCCACGGTGTGACAGTTCGTTTCACCAGTGAGACGGTCGCGGTGAGTCGATTGCCATAAATTGAGAGTAAGATTTCATGTCCATGAACCGTCATATTTCAGCCATGTGCTTCTTATCTTGAATATAGCACACAATATTCTATCAGCCATTATCATAATCAAGTTTGTTTACTGTCTATCGACCATCTTTCGAGTCATCAAATTGTGTTTGTTAGATCCTAACTCTTGCTAGCTTCTTAAATTTTTTGTTTTGTTTTATTGACCGAAAGCTTTGAGTTTCGTTTCCATATTACATGGTTTACTTGCACTCTAAATATATCATTTTTAAATATAAATATTGCACGCACACGCTAAAAATGTTTACAAAAATTTCTTATCGAATTGCGTTGTTACAGAGATCGAACCGAATGTTGAACAATGTTGCTAACAATTGTGATACAGTTAAGATATCTTTGTTAACCTCGCTTATTGAAGTTGTTGATAATGTACAATACATAGAACATGAGTCAAGGCCATTGTAATAATAATATGTGCTTGTTTAAACTCTTATATTTAAGCGCATCTGAGAATATCATCGCACACTTATTCCTTTCCATTGTTACGATTATAGTCATTACAATTATTGTAAAAACACACGTGCAATGATTGAAATTAGAATTGCATTTTTAATGTGTGCTGTTCAAAGGTCTGATCGCCAAACAAAATGGTTCTTGTTTTCATGATTCTGTAAACACTATTGGAACCTTTGGACGTTGGCCAATTTTGAAACCTATTCAAGTTTTAATGAACGGAGTTTGGATACCCTCCCTTGATTTTTTTATGAGCCTATTTATAAATTTTGCAATAAAACGTATTTTTTAATTAAGGTGGTATTGTTTTCTCTCTAAATATTGAACAGATAAATTCAGCGAGAAATCTTAATATTTAATTCAGTTATTGCATTTATCTTAGTCCATTTCATAGAACAAGATTGTTCGTTCTTATCTTATTCTGTGAAATAAAAATACCTACTTATAATATAACGATAACTGAATTAGATAGATTGAGATTTTTAGTAGAATATGACTCGATATTTCAGAAAATAATAAGTGACTTACTTCCTGAACATTTTTCTTATTAGAAATCTTGTAGAAAGTCTCCCACTTGCTTTACGGGTTTTATTTATTTTGATTAGGTTTTTTGTACAAAACATGTTATTAATTTATTACATTATACCTACCTAACTATAAAAAGGACAGGACATAGTCAACAAATATCAAACTTACTCATTTCATTGACACAACTTGCCAGACAAATGTTTGTGGAGACTTACAAAGCGGCATTGTTCTACTGGAGAGACCTTTGATTACGATAATAATAGCATCATTTTGATGTTACAGAAAGACGAAGTGTACCTGAATTTGGTGCTGGAGTACATCCCTGAGACTGTGTATAAAGTGGCACGTCATTACTCCAAAGATGAGCAAACCATACCAATTAGTTTTATAAAGGTAAGTTATGTGTAAAGTTTCTTATGTATAAATGTTTAACAAACTTTCAATATACTTATTCTTTTTTTTTTTTGCAAAAAATCACCAGAAAAACTGCAAATTGCTGCAAGTACCCACTTCACAAATAATCTCGTCCTCGCCAGTTTTGTTATAGAATATCTTTATCTTTAACAAGTACAATAAGAGATCTAAATTCTGCATCTTCACAGATGCAAAAATGATAACTACACTTTTATATTAAAGTGTAGAATAGGTTAGGTACATAGGTACACATTTTACCGGGTCTTAATCGCGTATAACCTGAGCACCTAATGAAGCCTTATACCGAAGATCGTGCAAAGTGGAGACGTAAAAGTAGGAAAGCGAACCCCGGGCTCCCGAGAGGGATGCAACCGGGAACATCGTGAGAATGATGATGATGACCTAATGCCCCAGCTCGAACGGCTCCCGCCATGATACCGAAAAAAGAATAAAAACACAGCCCTCCGTCAAACAAAACTAATGTATCAAGCTTATGATTATAGCGTCCCGCTTGCCCAACCTTTCGGTATTACGGCGGAAAATAAATGAATTCTGTGAACACACAGCGTCATCTAGCCCCGTGGTAGGCTACTAAGCTTGTGTTACGGTGACTAGGCAACGAAGATATGAATATGTTGTGTAGGGTGTGGCTCACCTAGTGATAGAGTTTACAAGTCGCCCTAAGGCCTCTAACTTGACCTTACGACTGCTATCAGAGATAATAGAGACACAGAGGAGCTCGAAAAAACGATTAAGAGGATGGGAATAGCAATATTGGAGGGTAAAATAAAGGAACAATGTAATAAAATACTTAACCGTATATTAATCTCATCGTTCAGAGCGGTGTTGGTCTAGTGGTAGATAGCCTGACTTTCATTCCGAGAGTTATAGGCTGACCGCGCACCGATGTCTGTTTCTTTAAGAAAGATATATGTGCACTAACAACATCGCTCTTACGGTGAAGGAAAACATCGTGAGGAAACCGACATGTCCTAGGACTCACCACGGTCCGAAGGCATGGGATATTCGCCAACCCGGAGTAGGATCCCGTGGCGTCTTACTTCTTAAACCCTCTAAGAAATCACGTACAATGACCCATTGTAAAGCTAAGTGCGGAAAAGGCCCAGCGAAACTAACTAACTATCTGACCGTTCCAGCTGTACATGTACCAGCTGTTCCGGAGCCTGGCGTACATCCACTCGCTGGGCATCTGCCACCGAGACATCAAGCCGCAGAACCTGCTGCTGGACCCCAAGACCGGCGTGCTGAAGCTGTGCGACTTCGGCTCGGCCAAGCACCTGGTGCGCGGCGAGCCCAACGTCTCCTACATCTGCTCGCGGTACTATCGCGCTCCCGAACTCATTTTTGGCGCAATCGATTATACTACTAAAATTGGTAAGTTTATTTTAATGTTTCTTATGTTTTTATTGCTCAAGGCAGTTTACTGGATTTTTTTTGTAAGAAGAAATGAATTATCAAAGGCTCTCCTGTGGCAAGTGAGGGGCACAGGGTCGGATCCTGAATAGTTCATTCATTAACTCATTCAGTCAGGACATTGTATTTTATTATAGACTTGCAGCGTCCCGCGTTGTCACCCGCTAAGTCTCGATCCCTTGGGAAATTCGAAAAATCCTCTCTTAATGGACATCTACACATGACAAAGAACACATCCTCTAAATTTCATGTCCCCAGAATCAGCGGTTTAGGCTTTACGTCGATATACAGTTCAGTCATTCAGTCAGGACTTTGAATTTTATAAATAAAGATAGATGAGCATTTGTCCAGCCCGCCACCGCGCCGGGATAACTCAAGGTTTAATAGAAATCCTACCAGATCCCTTAGTCGCATTTCATGACACCCACGGGAAGAGATAAGGTAACCCTATGCTGAGAGAAACGGTTTAATTGACAAAATCATTAGGCACCATTTTCTGTTTGCTATTATCATTTATCATCATACACAAGGGAACTGTATATTTTATCTGATTTCCACCGATGAATCACAGATTCTATGCGCAATTATCGGCAATGTTATCTTATATTTACATATTTCTCGGATATTATTCGCGTATTTTTATTTTTAAATTCTCTTACCTTGACTTGTTTTGACTATAATATAATAGTCTAGGTCGTAAGGAGACGAACTCAAGCTTAGACTTGGGTGACATGATCACTGCAAAAAAAAAACCCACGAGTTTCTTGTGTATTCTTCTCATTGGAGGTCGCGTTTTAAAGACACTAGGTTACTGACGATTCAGAACGATCTGTAAATATATTATTGAGTAAACATATTTTGAGTTTGAGCTTCGAGCTTTTGGGTACAAATCATGTAATTTTTAAAAGTTTAATCATCATCCGAGCGTTGTTTCCGGTTGCATCTCTCTCGAGAGCCCGGGGTCCGCTTTCCTACTTTTACGTCTCCACTTCGCACGATCTTCGGCAATTTTTAAAAGTTTAATAATATCTTAATATGACATAATATGTTTGTTTGTAGATGTTTGGAGCGCAGGCTGCGTAGTGGCCGAACTACTTCTGGGTCAACCGATATTCCCTGGGGATTCAGGCGTCGATCAACTGGTTGAGATCATCAAGGTAACTAGACTGCTTCACTTGTAGATCTTAATTGTGAATCAAAATTGAAACGTCCCACCCGTTTGTGCATGTTGTTTGATGCTCCCTTATTTAAGAACTACTGAACCGACTGCGATAATATGTATAAACAGCTAGAGCCCTAGAAAAATACATAGGCTATTTTATTAGGAATGAAAATAGCCTTTCTATGTTTTAGGGCGAGGGATTTTCCTTCTTCTAAAGAAGCTACTTGATTAGCTCACTTTTGCACTTTAGATAAGTACCTACTTACAGAAATCGGATAAAAACTAAAGTCGATTGATACAGAAACAAAAAACGATCGAACCAGAAACAAATGACGATCAAAACAGAAATAAAAGACGATCGAACTAAAATCCCTTATTTTGAAAGTAGTATTTTCAGTGTATGGTTTTATTGTATGAAATTAATCAAAGAAATATTTCCAGGTATTAGGCACACCGACTCGAGAACAAATACGAGAGATGAATCCAAACTACACAGAATTTAAATTTCCACAAATCAAAAGTCATCCGTGGGCAAAGGTGAGATTCTTATTTACATTTACTATTATATATTGTGCTATATTTATGCTGCTACAAACGGCTATGAACATAGTTTCACAGTTATTCAGCCATTTTATTCTATAGCTGTGTCTTATTCAGTTCATAATATGCATAATATTCATAATATTCATAATATTCATAATATGCATATTGGTTGCATTTTCTTTATATTATGTTGGTGTATTCCATGTTGCTAGGCTACCATTACGATGTAACCACGTAACTGAAAATGCTCCCGCGGTGTATGAGATTTGTTAGTAAATCGTTTTGTAGAAGTAAGGAGTGGTGCAGGGTAGTGAGGCAAAAGCGGGGGGCGGGAACTTGGTTAGCTCCGCATTTGTTAGTTCACTCGCGGCCGTCGTCGGGAATAGTCGTCTTCATAGTTGCAGATGCTTAAAACAAAAGTGACCCGAGATAAACGAAACACAATCGAACCCCAAATAGATCTTTGTTAGTTTTTTAACTAAAAAACCTAAGAATGATTTTTAAACACCTATTCGACGATACTCCACTCAACATAATCAGTCATTTTATTTTATTATTTTTGACAATATGGCGTCCGGTGGTCGCCATTTTGAATTTTATGTCACCTATCTAAGAACCATTGGAGGGATGAGACGAATCTAACGATACCCTAATCATAATAAATCCGTTGAGTAGTTTGGAAGATACGAAGGAATAAAGAATATTACAAAAATACAAGATAGGCGCGAAAAACATAACCCTTTCCTTGCAGCCGGGTAAAAACAATGTGATTTGTTTAAAATTCAATGCCTCAGTTGTATTTTATCTTTACACATAAAATTCAAAGTCCTGAGTGATAGACTGTCTAAACTTTATAACAAAGCACAGCTTAAACCGCTGCCGCGCTGGTCCCAGATACATTACATTTGGAGGGTATGTTCTTTGCGACGTATAGGTATCCAGTAAGAAAGGGTTATTGGAAATTCCAACGGGGTCGAGACTAGGTCACTAGCGACATTTATATAAATAGCCATAATATTATTATAATATATGCTCCCTGTCCTTGTACTTAATAATATCTCGCGGCATTTAACTAGATGTCCCTTATAGCCACCTTCACTTGTTTAGTATAGTGCGGGAACATTTTCAGTGCCACGGTTCATGTATAGTTGTTAAACCACGCGCGTCATTACAGTTTATGTTGGAGCGTATGTCCATGCCCAAGACTGCCACTGACCACCAGCGAATTCGAGTAAGATGCTGTTATAGATGCTTTTATTGCTACCCTTTCAAGAGCGTATCTTATCAACACTACCACCATACGAAGGCTAGAGCAGTATTCTTAAATATCCATATTTCACCCGGGTTTAAATCGCGTATTTTTTGTCATATGAGTACAAATAGTTTTAAAAGTTTAATATTACACAGCCCTGAAAATGAATTTTATATGACGACTCTGGTGGTATCCAGGATAACATTTAATCATTTTTTCTTAAAAAAAATTTGTACTAGGCGGGATTAGAACCCGTGAATACTGGTAATCCGAACCAGGGCGTTGTCTTTATTCAGGATAAATACGGGGAAATAAATTTGTGTGAAAAGAGCGCTGATAGGATGCGCTCATAAAGACCAATTTGTAACAAATTAACTTTTCGATGGTCGATTATTAATAGAAGCATCTAAAGCCAGTTAACTGCGAAGTTCCAGAAATGGCATGTAATTGGCGGACGGCAAATGAGTTGTAGTTGACGCTGTTTCCTTGCAATTTGACTGTTTGTTGGTGTTCGGTGTGCATTCGTATTGTGCAGATCGTGTGTCGTTTGTTACTTACGATTTACATCGCGCTGTTCACTTGTTGGCTCCCCTCACAAAGTCATCGTGTTAAGGCGCTGTAATAAATATAAATTTTATTGATAAGAGATCACATTTGTAACAAAATTAAAAACTGAATAAAAATAATCTTGTTTATAGTTTTTTTTTGGTTTTCGAGATGATGGATCGAAATTAAACTCATTCTTACCACGCGATTAAAACCGAAAAACGAGTTTAATTTCTATTTTTTTTAATTAACATTTAATTCAATTGAGAATTAAAAACTTCTATTTCTGAAATAATATTTGGACAGACACTAAATAAAATATTTACTGTAATGCTAATGACTATCATATCAAGAAGTTTCGTGATGCATTAGTTAACAAATTAGCAATAAAACATTATAATTTAATTGTACTTTTTGGTTTTACAATACATTTTGAATTTTAAATGCTTAAATTAATTACATAAAATATTATTGCATCTATTACTATTCCCTTCCCTAATGATATTGTCAAAGCGTAGTACCTATTGCGACAGTAGCCTTAGTAGTGCCCTATTATAGCGCCTTAATAAAATTAGTCAATCTAATCATTGTATTGTTAACATTATGAAATCTGTAACTTAACGTCTCTGTGCCCCTCTAACAAATTCGTTGCGTGGTTTTACATCTACTCA
Source organism: Idaea biselata (assembly GCA_958496205.1). Lineage (NCBI taxonomy): Eukaryota > Metazoa > Arthropoda > Insecta > Lepidoptera > Geometridae > Idaea > Idaea biselata. The sequence continues at coordinate 21,620,842 of OY292401.1, read as the reverse complement.
TATTTTAATGTAATATATAGGTTAATTAGAAATGCAAATTAAACTTATTTCAATACTCATACACTACTGAATAATGTTACTTAATTGACCGCTTAGTTAAAAGTTGCAGACAAAAATTGAAAAAAAAAATCTATAAGTAAGGTACCTAAAATTCTTTGCCCTGACTCACTGACTGATTAACGCAAAGCCTAGGCCGCTGATAGTAGACCTGAAATTAGAAGAGCGTGTTCTTGATGCGATGGAGGCTATAAGAAAGGGTTTTCGTTATCCCCACGGGATCGGAACTTAAGCAGAACACAGCTAGTATATAAAACAAGCGGTGAGGAATCATCTCCCATTATGGCTTGTAAGGTCATTGTACAAACTACGTACTCCGACCTAGTTAAAACGTGCCGTATGTTGAGACCTGGCATCATCCCAGACACTTGTCTTGGCCGTGACACTCGACACTTCCCGTAGAAGCCGGAAATTTGAAAACTCGCCTCTACCTTGACTCTCACCTTCAGTTACTTTGTTGAGAGAATGTGTTTAGATATTTGTATCTAAAGGTAGATAGGTGGACCACTTTGTTGTGAAAACTTAAACCTTGAGTTGTACAATAGGCGTGGTTATTGCTGAAAGCGGTCTCTTCTAGGCATTCTTAGATAGATTAACTGATTATTAAGATACATCCTCTTGGAAGTTGGAGTGGCAGAAATATCAGCAAAACAAATGAAGTATTGAATTTAACCACAGATTAACCGTGAAAACAAACATTAACCAATAGCTAGCAAATTAGTTAGCATGCCAAATTCATAAAATCGTTTGGTTTGCTTACACAAAGTTGGTTCAGAAATACTTTGTTTGCCTGCTTAATTGCCATGGCAACTTCAAACAGGTAAAGATGATGACGTTATTACAACTAACTAGACTACAATTTGATACATCTTTCTGAAGAAAAAATGTCAAATACAAGGTACCAAAACATCAGATACTGACATTTTAAAAAAATAGGCATAGCTCTATCACGGCTTATGAGATACAGCCTGGTGACAGACGGATAGACAGACAGCGGAGTCTCAGTAACAACAGTCATCTTGTTTTTACCCATTGGGTACGGAACCCTAAGGCTCCTAACTCACCGAGACGCCATGGCGACGTCGCCGGCTGCGCATTCAAAAAATTCATATTAAAATTTAGGACAAATACTAGATCACTTGGTTACCGTTTGGCAACGTCGCCATGGTGTGAATAGTTTGGAATACGCAGCCGGCGACGTCGCCATGGCGTCTAGGTGAGTTAGCGCTCTAAACCTGAATATGTATCTTGACTGTATGTGTATGTGTGTATATGTGTATATGTAACGTGTGGTGTGGTGTGACCGTGCAGGTGTTCC
>OY292401.1:21493664-21619267 GCA_958496205.1 Idaea biselata | reverse complement strand
CATTCAGTAGAAGTGCATTAGCGTATTTATTGTTGAAACGTATCACTCACTAATGAAACGTAATGCCTAGTGTTAATTCAACGATAAAACCTTAGCAGAGGAACATTTTGTGGCAAAAACATAGAAAGCATACTTGTAAATTTTTATATCTAGCGTAAACTGATCTCTCCAGGTAATTTATATTAATTATATTTCAGATTATTATGTACTTGTATAAACAATACAGAGAGTATAAAATTTAGATATACTAAACTTTACTTATTCGTGAATTTGTTTTTTCGTCGATTCTTGCGTACATTGATTGCCTCGAACCATGCATGTCTTATCCAACGCTGGATAACTAAATGTATAACTATTTAGCACTGTCGGTGTCCTATGTAACGACATAGATTTTCGATAGTATTGTATTCTATATTCAATAAATAATATTTCTATTATATAAAAATTTGTCATTGAGAACACTAGTAGTCATAATGGAAACAATGTTAAAGTAATGCTATAAATTTCATTGTCATAGTTTTAAGTACTATTCGAGTTATTTCGTTCTGCACTTTCGGCATACAGTTTACAAATTAGGCAAAGGTATTAAACCTGTAAGTGTAGACTAACTAAATCTTTTATTCGTGGTGTAGAGTTAGCATAAACCTATAACCTTTTCGGGGTATCTATATTGATACGTACTCTATGTCGATTTCTTAATCGATTCCAAATGATTCCTCCATTATAAGAAAGGCAGCTTGGGGGCATTCCTTAAGACCTAATAATCTCTCATTGGACCAACATTCTCTCATGATACCTAGCTTTGCATAGTAGCTGGAATCATCCAACGAACTAAATTACATGTATACTTAATCCTAAATTAAATAATAGGTTCATTTTCACCTTCACCTATGCTATTGTTCAGATTTTGCAGTTAACTAAAATAATTTGAATCCAATTGCCTCAAAAGTGCCAGGCCCCGACCGTAAAACATAGAATAACTATGTGTATTTATTATATTATGTACCGATGTACTATTATTTTAAATTATTGTATTATTAAGAACAGCGCTCGGCGCATTTTGAAATCACACATAGTGGAGCTTAGTTGTCATCGTTAAGGCTATCGGTTTGCTGCAACACCTTTATTATTCGTGTAAATATATTATAATTATTATCTTTACGGTATGACTTGAGTATAACGTGTGCCGGTGTCGCGGATAAGGCGCGGCGGGAAAAATACTATTTAAAATACATCTGCTAATTTAATGTCCCAACGGACAGGACCAACTATCAATTTTCGAATGACTATTTAAATCTTGGACTAAAATAACATGAGAATCATATGGAGAATTTAAATTTTTGTTCGAAAGTTTAGTAGTTATTCTTTTCTGTTTAGTGCGTGAAATTAGCAGAGGTATGTAAAGATATGGCACTCAGTCCGTGACTATAGTGCCGTGTCATGCAACCGCGCCGAATGCCGGACGCTCTACTGTAGTGTAGTAATGCGTATTTTTTATTAAGTCTTATCTAATATGAATTTTGTAATCGACGTTGCTTCTAAAGACCTTCTGTGTAAAAAGTTAAGACATACTAGTGACCTGAACGTTGGAAGCGATATTTATAAACGTTTTTATCCCACTGAAATTGTCACTTTCACGATTTGTGTGCACATGAAAATTTTCCGTAAAATGCATTAGGAAATTCGAAATGGAGTTATGACCTATATAAATTATTTAAAGTAAATTTAAACTTCTGTAATATTAAAATTGAATAGTGAGTGAAATTTGTATTTTGTTTTAATATTTGTTTTACTGAATTTGAATACGTCGTAACACCCATATCGTTGTTAGTTATGAATGAAAAATAACATAATTATAAAAGTAAATATTAAATGAATAGTATCATGGTTTTTTATTTATCTCCTCTTCTCTACCTCGCCTTACTGGTAAATAATTGCTTTATCTATGTAGTTACCTAGGGTAAAGGGTCATTCTGAAAAATATAGAATTAGCCTCATAGCGTGTGAATTGCTTTGTTTTGTCATATTGACTATTCTGTTATGAGGTATTCCAAAAGCACATTAATTCTTCTGAGGTAGGTATGTAGGCCCTAAACTATGCAACTAAGGCTTGTATTATACTGACCAAATAACCCATATTTTTAAAAGATTCAATTTAAAACCGTCTGACAAAATTTACTTTCAGTATGTATGTATGTGTGTTTGTTCCGTAATTGTTCCTTCTCTACATGTCGTATTTTTCAACCGATTTTGATAAAATTTGGTACACAGGTTCTCCGAGCATAGGGGATTTTTGATTGGTGGGATATTTCTCTAACAAAGGGGGCTATTTGATATCACTGCACTGCACTATGAAATCTGTTCGCAGAACTACTAGTAATCTACTTGGTCCCGGTCGCGGTGGGAATTGAATAATGCAACATTGTGTCGCAGGGTGTTCGCATGTTGCTTAGCTTGTTGCGCCACAGACCGTCAAGTGTTGCATGATCCGGTTGACCAGATACGCTTTGCTTTTAGTATTATAGGTAGGTAGCATTGCCGGTGCAGGCCTGCAGGGTAATCAATCACGCTAAAGTACGGTCGCGTGATGGTTTCATATCCATTGTTTTAGGACTGTGGTTTAGGTGAGCCACACCACTACACGAAAAGAAGAAGAAGCGTTTAGTTAGACTAAAGGTAAGCTACGCATACCTCCAGCAGCATCAGAATAGAACAGACAGGGCGCCGGCCGCGCCCCGGGCGGTGCGGCACTGTTCAAAAGTATCCAAGTTGGAGCCAATTGCAATGATCTTTTGCATATGTTAGATCACATACCGAACAGCAACAAGGCCAATGAGTGGGCTGAAATGAAAAAAAAATGTCAGCGTCAAAATTCGATAAATGTCAACTGTCACTGACAGATTTGAGATTTGTTTTGCGATTTTGTGTTTGTGACAATTCGATTGTTGAGGATTTTTATTGTTGTCATTACTAAATTTTCTTAGTGAATTTTCCTATTATAAAGAAGTTTCCTTGCTGTTTTCTTGTCATAAAATAAGTAGGGTATGATAAATTACTACTCCCCTCTTCGATAGAACTGAATGGTGTTGAAGAAAGCCAGTGGACACTTTAGAAGAAATTACGAGTTTTGAGTCCTCCTTCAACTAAATTAACGTTCTTCGTCACTTATTTATCGTTACCATCATGCACGAAGCCTATGAATTATCACAACTTCTTAACACGACCGTGCAGATAGAAGCTGTTGCGGCTTATGGTAAGTCTTAAGATATTTTAAAGTTTTACCAAAAAATAATACAAACTGCTGTGCAACTACTTAGTTAACTGTGCCTTCATCCTCCCCTATCTTACTAGCTCTTTATTTTACATATATATCATCATTTAGTGGGTTTTGATTCTAAATTTCTAACCATTTGAACTAAACTAAACTTAGTAATATGTGATCTGTGACAAATACTAAAAAAATAATATTGGTAGTAAGCCTTTTACAAGTATCCAGAAATATAGTGTAACCTGATTAAGTTGTATCTTCAAATTACTTTTCCAGATAACAATTTACTATTAGGAACTCGTCAAGGTGTTCTGTTTATGTATTCTTTATCAAAGAATAAAGAGACACAGAAGTATGAGGTCCAGATCTTACAAAAGAATAATATAAGCAAGAAACCAATACAGCAGTTGGAGGTTATTCCAGGTAAAAAAATAGTGAATGATTTTAATTTCATGCAAAACATCCATAAATGTTGGAAATTTATATCCATAATTGGACAAAAAAAATTCAACATTATAATTATTATACAACCTGTCATATGTTTATTTATTTTTTTCAGAAAATAACCTGTTACTATGTCTAACAGATAATGTTATTTCAATTCACAATATAAATATAAATTTTTCTGTGGTCAAAACTTTAGAACAAACCAAAGGTGCTTCACTATTTGCATTAGACAACAAGGTAATATTCCAACTGATTCATGGATAAGGTTAAACCCCGTGTGATTAGAGGATAAAGTATAGTCTAGTAAGCAAGTAAGTGGATACGGGGGAAGACCATATGACTGAAATATCTCCCAAAATAGGTGATATTGTTTAGTATTAACCACGGTGTTCAAGAGCAATCCACCCCGCACCAATCTGTGGCACCTGGAAGTTGCAATGTCATATCTTGTTATCTTGTCTTATCATGTCTTCTTGGAACCGAAATGAATTGTGTACTCAATTGTACTTGTTATTGCAACGTCGTAGATTGGCTGATGCACGGCCAGCGCTTGTGTACTTTAGGTACTTGCCTGCCTAACTGCCTTGTTCTGCATAGATCGTATTTGTTGTTATATATTATTATTATTTTTTATTAGATCAAATTGTATTTTTTTTTGTTAGATCGTATATGTTGAGTGATGTGCCGCTGGGAATATTCCCAATTCCCAGTAATTTACTCATAGTAATTTACGGGAATATTCCCAATATGCCCGGGAATATTCCCCAAAGTTTCCAACAATCAATATTATATAATTGTCAAAGTAAATCGAGTTATTACTGCAGATTAGTTGTTGTAACTTATATCTAAGCTAACTTACCTAAATAACATTTATAGTTCATAATTGGAAAATTAAAAACAGGGCCTAGAAACTCCCCATGGTCAAGGCAGACGGAGAACAGTCTCCGAAAATGGTCCAAATGTTTCGAGGCCATAGCCAACACGCGACCTGGTATACCGTCAGGCCCAGGTGCAGTGGCCTTGGCTCTGACACGACGGAGAACCATTTTTAACACCTCAGCGGTCACTTCAGGGTTATCGTTTAAGCCTTCTTTAAAAGCCGCAACGATCTCCGAAACGAAATTCGGATCAAGCGTCGTTGTTATGGAAGGGGTCTGAGCTTTTTCCTAGCTAGACGATAGGGATGCCCCCATGGGTCTTCGCTCACTCAACGATGTTAGCATATCCTCTTTTCTTGGCAAGCAAACCCAGTTCTCTAATACTTACGCATATATGTTATACCGTCCCCAGCTATGCAAAAGTATAAAGAGAGGGGTCTGCTGTACCGTCAGGTCACCCCGAAGGGCAACCGTCAGGGATCAGTTATAGACCGATCGAGTCCCCAAATGCTAGATTTAGCCTTTTTCTTGGTAGTGGCCATCGCTATCAGGGCCTTCTTGGCCTGCTTATAGGGGACGTGGAGCTCCTCCTTCACGAGATCCACCTCTCCTGGTGTAAGCCGGCGACCTCGGCGACGACTCCGATTTCGGGTGTACGGGCGGCGCGCTACTACGCAGGCGTCGCGTTGAGAGGCTACCTCCGCGCACCATCAGTACTCCTGTCGCGAGGGACTTCCCACGGGGCATCGCCGAGTTGCAGACGCTGGTCATGGCCCCCATGAGCCACTCAACTTCTGAGTTCACATCATCCAGGGCCTTCGGCACGGGCACCCAGGCCTGGATAATGGTTGCCTACTCGAGTAGCTCCGGATCTAGCCGCTTCAGCGTCTAGCGAGGACGGTCCATACAAAGGAAATTGACCGGAGAGTTAGATGTCTGGGCGAAGAGTATGTCGAAATGGATATACCGGTGATCCGACATAGACCCCATCTCCTCCACTACTCTCCAGTCGCACAATCTACGGGCAAGAGCGGGAGAGGCAAACGTGAGATCCACGATCGACTCTCCCCGTGGTGCCACGAAAGTGCTTGTGGATGACCTCGAGGCCGATAGTGTCGACCCAGTCTTCGAGTATTCCACCCCGAGTGTCAGTAGCTCTGCCGCCCCACCTGGGCGAGTGTGAGTTGAAATCCCCCAGGACGAGTGCGGGACGAGACTGAAGCCGGGCCCAAACGGCCCCAATCTCGTCCAGGAAGGATTCGAACTCAGAATCGCGCCGCCTCGGTGCAAAGCACACACCGAATACAACTACTTCTCCCCACTGCACAGCGATGTAACCAACGCCGCGGGCAATGGGCTTCGGGGACGGTACACATAGGGCTCGGGACGGGATAACCGCGACTTTGGATGGATGTGCGGAAACGGAAACGGGGAGTGCAAGCTATTAAGGACACTCGATATCCACAACGACACCATTCATATCTTCCTCGGAGGCCGTAGTTGAATAAGCTGGAGCCGAGAATCGTTTTCCGGCTGCTTTAGTTCTTTTCTAATTTGGCTTTTGGGCCTTACAATCCTTGGTGCCCATTTGATGTAATTCTGATTAGACACCATAATAAAACATTATAACTAAACTTTTAGTATTTCATTATCATCGGGAATATTCCCGGAAACATTGGAAATTTACTCGGAATATTCCCAGGAATATTGGAAACTTACGGAAATTTTCGCCTTAGAAGGGCAATTAACTTTTTGCATCATATTAAACGATATTAGTAATGCAAATTGAACGATAAAAATAAAAACATAGAAAACTAATACGCATTGTAAGCAATTTTCCCCTATATTTCCATTTTTGGGAATATTGCCGGGAACGTTACTGGGAATATTCCCAAAATTCCCAATATTCCCGGGAACGGCACATGTTGTGTTGATTAGTTGTGAATTATTTAGTTATAGTTATTTCTAAGTCGACGGCACTGACGCCCGGTAAAACTCTAATGAGTTTAGTGGTGTCTTTATTTGTTGAACCTATTATGTATTGTTAATAAATGAATAAATAAATAAATAATAAATAAATATATTTTGGGAGATATTTGTCGTATGGTCTTCCTCCGTAACTGATCTTACTTGACTATACGCTAAAAGGGGTTATTCCAGGGATCCAGCTATCTACATATACAAGTGTCATTGTAATGTATGCAGAAGATTTTGCAAAAAGATTAAAGATGTAACAAACATACATACAATTTTTAAATTTAAGCCATGTTTTCACCAGAGTTGTGCAAGGAAGCATAGATAATCACTCCATTTACCTAGCCTTGTAGCGGAGCCAAGCCAAGTAAATAGAGTTTTTCTATAAATTTGTTTTTAACAAACACATCTGTGGATATGCATCCTTGCATATCCCTAATGAAAACAATGCCTAAATGTGTTACTTGTTTGTGTGTTTGTTTTGTTACATCTTTAATCTACTTGCAAAAACTCCTAAATTAATTACAATTACATTGAATGAAGCTGGGTAACTGGATCCCTTATGCAAGACTCAAATGAAAAAATATTCAGCAAGATCTAGTAAATTTTAAGAGAAAGTATTTTGTAAGTAACTAAATATTTTCAAATCAAACTTATCTATTACCCTATTTCAGAAACATAGATCAAAAATGTAAATGTAAACAAAATTCCATACATTTATTTGAAAGTGACAGCTCTTTATTTACTTTTTCATTTAAAATTGACAGTTTTTGCATACATTTTTGATTTAAGTTTCTGAAATTGAGTACCAACATGTGTTTTGCGTATTTTTTAAGGCCGACGCTGACCAATGCGTAGTTACGCGCGTAACTACGCACGTCGTAGTCGCGCGCGTAACTCGATGTCACACCCGGATTACGCTGTAACTACGCGCGTTACGATCAGTACGCAACGCCCATTGCGTATCCGCACCTACTGTTTTCGATGGCTACGAAGATTGGGTATATGGGTCAAGTAGTTCATAGTAGTAAAATTGCTTGCCGAGGAAGAAGCAATTTTACTACTCTTGTGCCAGAATATTTCTGCGTGTGCAGAATATCCATGGTCCTCATATTGACGCACAATTTCAATCAGTTTTTCTTTATTTTCGTTATTCATTTTAACAAAGCAAAACACCACTACCTACGTTCCGATAGTTTGTAAAAAAATACAACTGACTGCAGTTACGCGCGTAGGGCAACGCACAACTAAGATACGTGCGTGTTCAAATTTGTTCGGTGTGGAGTCCAACATGGCGCGCCATTGAATACAACGTCATCAATGCGACGTTGCCGCTCTGCTATGCGTAAGGTACGGCGCGGCGTAGTCCTGCAGCCGGTTTGTGACTTGAGAGCTGCGTTGCGCAAGTCTACGCATTACGTCGACGCGCACGTCTACGTTACGCAAGCAGTGTGACCTGTCTCATACAGTTTCATACATTACAACTCAGGGGTACGGACATAACTACGCGCGTGACTACGTATACGCATTTGGTCTGCTCCAGCCTTAAGGCTTAATGGCTTCTTAATGGGTGAGCGTCGGGATGAAAAGTTCACTCCTAATCTACTATATAAAAATAAGTCGGGTTTTCCTTCCTGACGCTATAACTCCAGAACGCACGAACCGATTTCCACGGTTTTGCATTCGTTGGAAAGGCCGAGCTCCGTGAGGTAAATAGCAGAAAATTCAGGAAAAATTTAATTATCTATAATTTATAAGGCAAAACAACGTTTGTGGCATATAAAATTTTCTTTTTTTAAGCCAACAACATCACTGACAGGTGAATCAAGTTCAGTTCTCCGTTTGTGTGTAGCAGTTAGAAAGAAGCTTCAGCTATTCTACGGGAAAAATGGTGAATTCAAGCAACATTTGTTTGACTTCACAACACCTGATATCCCAAAAGTCTTGGCTTGGGGACAGCAATACCTATGTGTTGGCTTTAAGACGGAATACACATTGTATGATGTAAGTTTCAATAGTTTATGTATAGATGGCTCTTATTTGACGACCCCTGTGGCACGTTGCTAGAATACCCGACTGCAATACAGAAGGTTCGATTCCCGCCGAAAACAACAATTACTTGTAACTGGACTGCAATATTTTTTTTTTTTGACTTATACATACATGTAGGTATGGCTGCAATGATATTGAAATGATCTTTTGGATATAGTTTTATCACGAGAATGGACCATAAGTACTATTAGATTTTATACCACCATTATTGTATGCTTGAAACGAGTATATAGACTGTACACTTATATATAATGTATATAAGACCTTTGTACTTACACAGTTAGAACAATAAACTATTCATAGTCTCGACTAGCGGCCCGCACCGGCTTCGCACGGGTGTGTATTATATAAATAAATATTCCTTTTGAATCGCTATCTATTAAAAAACCCCCCATCAAAATCCGTTGCGTAGTTTTAAAAACCACACCACTACACGAAAAGAAGAAGAAGTTTTAAAAATCTAAGCATACATAGGGACAGACAGACAGACAGCGGGAAATGACTTTGTTATATACTATGTAGTGAAGAGAGAATAAAATATTCTAACTATTTTCAGTTATCAACAGGAAGTCCACAAGAACTATTTCCGACAAGCAGTTCTAAGTCGTTGGAGCCGACTATAGCTAAGTATTCTGAAACATCGTTCATACTGGGGCGTGAACAAACTTCTGTGGTCTTAGAAGAGTCGAAAGACAAAGCGATTGATATACAGAAAACGGTGAAGTGGCAAGAAACACCTTTATGTGTCGGTAAGATGTCTAATTTACTAATAATAAGAAGTTTGTGTGTAAGCAAGGAACTGGCGTAACATAACATGCCTCATAACATAACTAAGGGCATTATCATACTAGCGGATCGCGGGCGGATTCCGAGCGGAGCGGTCGCGTAGCGGATTCGCCGCGTCAACACTTTTATTACACTTGCACTCACATGCGCTTCGAATCAACAAAGCCAACAGCAGTGTTTCCTCGTCAGAATCCATTCTGTTTCTGAGTGCCACTGCGGCAAATCCGCTGCGCGACCGCTCCGCCCGGAATCCGCCCGCAATTCGCTAGTATGATAAGCCCTAACTCATAAATAAAGAGTTAAGTGTGTTACATCTTAGACTTCTCTGTCATTTGCATATTGGCCAAATGCTAAACGCCTTTTAAATAGGTATTAAAATACTAGTTTTAAACCAATCTAACCATGTCTATAAAATGCTTTGTTCTAACTGACTGATAAACTTATTAAATATAAGTATTATATCCGTTGTCTAGTCACCGTAACACAAGCTTAGTCGCTTACCACGGGGCTAGATGGCGCTGTGTGTTGTTCACAGAATTTATTTATTTATTATTTATAACATTACTTGTTTTTCTTTCTTTTTTTATAAAGTTTGGGATGAGCCTTTCATTGTGGGACTATTGCAAGAGAAGATAGTGGTACAGAGTTTGGAACCGGCTCAGTTTATACAGTCGCTGACCGATCTCAAAGCGAGGCTTATGTATAGGTATTGTAAACTGTATTTTTCTTATATTTATTCCAGCATTTTTGCTTTAGTGAATTTTATTTTATCGAATAATATTATTAAAGAAAAATACTTCTAAGTCCACAAATTCACGGTGTATTTATGAATCTGTGTGGCATTTTAAAAACCGTGACGATGAAGAAATCGCATAGTCCACAGGTCGGGAAGCTCTCGCAGCAAGCGAGAGTGACAAGAAAAGAGAATCTAGAAAGATCTAGCAATTCTAAAAGGTATTTTATTAGGGTTTATGTTTTTATGTTTTCACCATGCCCAAAGCGTAAAAACAGGACCATTTACTAAGACTCTGTCTGTCTGTATGTATGTCTGTCACTAGGCTGTATCACATAGACAGTTAAAATGTTAAATATTTTTGGTTATAGCGGCAAAAGAATACATAACCTGTATTATTTTGCCGCTATAACCACAAATACTAAAAACTCCCCTACAATAAACGTGTTTTTTAAATTGCAGATGTCACAGGGGCCTAATATTCTTGGCTTCAGTGGGGTCAGTGTGGTGTCTCAGTCTCGTCGACTCCAACACACAGATAAATCAACTGCTGAAGGAGAAACAATTTCAACTTGCTATAGAATTGACGGTAAGAATTCTTCTATACCCAAAATTACCAGGCGATAAGGCCGCCCTTGGGCAACGTTAAATTAAAAAAAATCTTTAGAGGGAAAGTCTACCTACTCATTCTGCATACAAACTTCGCAAACGTAGTCTATTGTTTCATCCCTGGATAAAGACATTAGAGCAAATATGTTTATGCCATAAAGTCTGTATCAGACATGCCCCTACGTTTAATTTTTTTAAATACTAATTTTTTCAAAATTTTTAATTCTACTCTAATTAGAAAGAAAAAAAAACGCCTACAATCACTTTCTCGAGCTCCTCCGTGCTTCTGAAGGCACGTTAAGCAGTTGGTCCTGGTTGTTATCTCTGATAGCAGTCGGTAGGTCAAGTTAAAGGCCTTAGGGCGACCTGAAAACTCTAACACTATGTGAGTCGCACCACTGTGCGACTTCGTGTAGTGACACGAAAAGAAGAAGACAATAAAGCGGGGTTTTCACCGCGAGATGAGCGGAGTTATTAAGAACGTGGCGACTGTTACCATTTCCATACAAACTTAATACCAAAATAAATTATGAAAAATTTAGTTTTCTACCTTAATATCGATATTATTCGGATTAAGATTTTACTTTTAAAGGGTCCCCACCGCAAGGTTTTCCAAAATATTCATTCACATTAAGGTATTAAGGTAGAAAACTAAATTTTTCATAATTTATTTTGGTATTAATTTTGTATGGAAATGGTAACAGTCGCCACGTTCTTAATGTGTCAGTTTATTTAACTTTCGACTCTAATATCTATATTACAAGCTTAGTTGCTTAGTATGACGCTAGATGGTGCTGTGTGTAAAATCGAACAATGTTTTATAGGCTCGTCCGTGTTATTTTTTTCTAAGTGAGAGTGCTACATCTCCAATTTATCTATTGACACCTCATTCATAAAAATCGGTTCAGTAGTTTAGACGCTACGGTGGAACATACAAGCATGCCAAACATAGACTGCCAAAAACATTACCCTTCCTTTTGGTAGTCGGGTAAAAACATGAATATTTATTTAATTTTACTGCGATTACTGGCAGCGTCCCACGGTTTCACCCGCGTAAGTCCCGATCCCGCAGGATTTTCTAATAACCCTCAGTAGATCCCTACACACCACAAAGAACACACTCTCGAAATTTCATGTCTCTTGGACCAGCAGTTGTGGCTCTGCATTAATATATAGGTCGGTCAGATCATTGAATTTTATATGTCTAAATAGATTGTAATAATGTAATAAATAACAGACAGTGTAACGTTGTATCCTTGATTCTCATTTAGGTAGTTAAATGTTCGTTTTTCCTTATTCATTATCCTTAAATATATTATTTCAGTAATTAAATACTATAGTATAGTCTAGACAGTAATTATATTCTGTGCAAAGATTTTCAATAAACGTTTCTAGAAATATCAGCTTTAATTTTATATACAATTCTCAGTTAAATGGTAGTGTTATGGTAATTTATATCCAGTAAATGTTTCACAATCATATAATTTGTGGTCACTTCGTTGTAAAACAAATTACAATCAGTACAGTGGTTTTGTGAACGTTTTTTTTCTAATTAAAACTAAAGTGTAATTCATTATTTTGATTTGTTTTTGATAAGGTTTTATTATTTTTAATAAATTGGTTATTTTGTGATCGATAGTAGAGCGGTCCTTGTATTCAGTCCGCTACGCTCTTATTGGGAATGTATTTGAAATAATAACCTCCATAATTAAAAATGTTTCGTAGCAAACCCAAGAAGAATGTTGTTGAAATCATCAAACTTATTAATGTGAGTGAACTTCCCATTTAAATCTAATAGAAGCTGGTATTTCTTCTCAATCGTTTAAAGACAGGGTGTCTCAGAAACTCAGGAATTTACGATATCGTTAAGTTTTGGGACACCTTGTTTATGTAATATCTTGGTTTTGTCCAATCAATATTTTTTTTTCTAAAATAGGTAGTTTTTTAGTGTTATAAAAATGCCATTTTCCGTTAAAGATCGTATCGGTACAATGATACTCTTAAGTGCTGTAAGTATTATTTGCAACAGCTGTTGGTTTTCCAGATAAATAAATAATTGTCATCTAACCACAAACTATGATGCTTGTACTATGGTTATCATATTGTATTTAGTAAGATTGACACATATAGTTACAGTGATATTCATTTTCATTCTACTAATATTACAAAGGTGAAAAATTGTGTTTAAGAGGACTCCATTCTCTTTCTCCATACAAACGTAGTTTAAATTTTCCTCTCTGGATAAATACATTAGAGCAAATATGTTTATGCCATAAAACTTATATCTGTCATGCATGACTATGCATCTACCTTTTTATTTTTTTCATTTTATTATTTTTTTATTATTATTTTAATTAGAAAATAAAAAAAAATAAAAAGGTAGATGCATTGTCATGACAGATATAGGTTTTATGGCATAAACATATTTGCTCTAATGTCTTTATCCAGGGAAGAAAATGTAAACTACGTTTGTATGGATAAAGAGAATGGAGACTATCCTCTTAAGTAAATGAGTATGTTTGTTACTCCTTTACGCAATAACTACTCAACCGATTGCGAAGAAACTTGATATGCATAAAGTTGAAGACAGCTATCTGCATCGGCAATTGGTTCCGTAGTTTTTTCGTGAAGTAGTCACAAACATACTCATTTCTTGCCTACACACAAAGTCACATTTATAAAATTAGTAGGATTACTTTATTTATACAAATATCATCTTTCCAGGATTTATCAAACTGTACACCCGAAGAGAAGAAAAAGAAAATCCACTCCATACGCTCTCTTTTCGCCGTAGAACTATTTGACAACAAAGAATTTGCTCGTTCTATGAAAGAATTCAAAGACCTTAACACGGACCCCGTTGAAGTCATCAAATTGTTTCCCTTAGACAACAAGAGAGATAGCGATGTTAAGAAATTAAAGGGGAGAGATTTGGAGAATGCTCTAAATGCACTTATAGAGTATTTGGTGGACCTTAGAAGGAATATTGGAATGAATTTAAAAGAAGGCTTAGGTACCAGCTCCGATGATACAGCGAGCCAGAGGAATGTAACGCAGCAAATGGAATTGATTGATACAACTTTGTTGAAGTGCTATTTACAGGTATTTGTATTACTATTGCCGAATATTGAAATTTCAGGGCTACTTAATTAGTTGAAACAGTTTCTTAATTTTAAAATTAAACGTTTTTAGTTGCATACTACGATCTGATGTTTTAGTTCTTTGTATTTGGCATTATATCTTCTTTACATTTGACATTATTATCTTCTTTGTATTTGACATTAATATCTTCTTTGTATAATATGACATAAAATCTTCTTAGTATTCGACATTAATATCTACTTTGTATTCGACTTTATATCTTCTTTGTATTTGACATTAATATCTTCTTTGTTTACGATCTCGTTTTTGTATTTGATATTTTCTTCAGGAAGATGTATCAAATCGATGCCATTTTTTATGTTTAAGTAGCCCTTTTATTTTGAGTAGCGTTTCAGTATAAGCCGTAAGTAGCTATCTCTTATCTCGGCAAAAACTAATTTAATTTCACTTTGACATCATATTTTCAGACCAACGACGCATTCGTAGCGCCCCTCTTACGACTAAACAACTGCCGTTTAGACGAAGCGGAGAAAACCTTACTTCAGCACGGGAAACACAGCGAGCTCATCATCCTTTACCAGACTAAAGGACAGCACACTAAAGCGCTGCAGCTGCTGAGAGATCAGGCCAAACAACCTGATTCTAGCTTAGAAGGGTATAGGGACACGAAGAATTATTTACAGCGGCTTGGTAGGTTCATTCTTTGTTATTTTTTCGCATTTAGGCATTAGAACTAAACTTTATTTAAAAAAAAACTGGCCCAGAATAGGATTGGTGTCAGTCAGCCTCCCGTAAAAACATTGGCAAATCTATTTATTAGATTTTTCTTCTGTTATCGCAATGTTGCATAGAAGTTAAACTCAATTTTCCGGTTTTTATCGCGTTGCTTTTCTTATTTTTAGCATCTTATCAATGCTGTACGTTTCGAGATCTTTACAGATAAATCTATTTTATTTCTTTTTTTTTGTGTGTGTTAGAATGTAATTTAAATTGTTTTTTTTTTGTTCTGTATTTAATTATGCGATCAGTATTTCTAACTATAAATAGATTAGTTGTGTGCTTTATGGCGTTAAGGGCGCTCCCAGTGGAGTTAAATTGAATTAATTTCATTTTTATGTGTTATTAAATACTTAACAAACCTATTCACACTAGGTTCAAAATGGACAACTACTTTTGAGGTTTTAGCAGACTAATGTTATCATCATCAACACCTGTTATTCAAACATTTTATGCATAAAATATACACAATTAATATGAGCTTATCTAAATTATGCTTTCAGGAGCCGAACACATAAACCTAATATTCAAATTCTCCGACTGGATACTAAAAGAATATCCCGAAGAAGGTCTTAAAATTTTCACCGAAGACATAGTCGAAGTCGAAAATCTTCCTCGACCAAAAGTCCTGGACTTTTTGCTTAGAGAAGAACACGATAACTTGGTCATACCTTACTTGGAACACGTAATACATACGTGGAACGACACAAATTCATTATTTCACGATGGACTTATCAATATGTATAGAGAAAAAATCACTGATAAAAAGGCCAACAGTACCGAAGAAGAATTAAGTCATACTAAAGCGAAGTTAGTGGCTTTTTTGGAAAAATCAAGTTGTTATACCCCTGAGAGGGTGTTGTTACATTTTCCAACTGATAGTTTGTTTGAAGAAAGAGCTGTTGTTTTGGGAAAGTTGGGAAGGCATGAACAGGCGCTGGGAATTTATGTTCTTATTCTAGGTAAGTTATTATAGCAAATAGTAGACGCACTACAACCGATTTTTAGGGGTTGCAGATTCAAAACTATACTTCGTCTTTCAATGGGGTGGCACACGCAAAGCTGTGAGCAGATGGTGCTGGGGTCGGATGATCTTTTTTTTTTTTTGATGATGAATGAAAACGCCGAGATTTTTTTTCTTTCGGTCTGAGACCGATATGGCCAATTTGGCGCCGAAAGTTGTAAAAAAACACCTATTTGACAGTTCTTAATTCAAACCTAAGATCAGTCGACCAACGCCCTCTGCCGGGATAAAAAGTTAGTGTTCCTCCTCATTGTAGACTACGATTTGACACATTTTCGTGAAGAAAAAATTTCAAATACAAAGAAGCAGAGCAAGAAGCAAAGAAGAAGAAATTAAAAATCGTAGGTACTATAGTCGCAAGTAAAATGCGTTTTCAAGGGAAACCAGAGTTACCAAGTAAAATGTTTGACTAAGCCATTGAGATGGAGGTTATACAACCTCCTTGCCCAAAATACGCGATACAAACTCCTTGCGCAAAAAATCAAACAAACAAACTCCTTTCTTTTTCTTGTAATCGTGGTATAAAGTACTAGCAGATTTCCGCGGTTTCACCCGCGTAAGTCCCGATCCCGTGGGAATATCGGGATCAAAAGTAGCCTATAGCCTTCCTCAATAAATGGACTATCCAACGCCGAAAGAATTTTTCAAATCGGACCAGCGGTTCCTGAGATTAGCGCGTTCAAACAAACAAACAAACAAAAAAACAAACAAACTCTTCCGCTTTATAATAGTAATAGATAGATAGATAGCATGCAACTCTTGAATAAGTACGAAATTACATTAACGGCCATGAATCACTCGCGTCGCTCAGGATTCATCTATGGCCCTCGCTTTAAATCCGTCCTTTATTCACTAATGGCATAATATACTATTTTATATTTATTCTTATTTTTCTACAGGTGACGTAGAAAGAGCAATAAGATACTGTGAAAACGTGGTAGCAAAACCAAAAGAGAAGAATCCAGAAGTGTACGTTATACTGATGAGGATCCTAATGAATCCTGAGCAGAGTGGGGTGTTGAGCGGACCGCTGGCCAACGTAGCGAGACACCCCGACACCGCGGGGCCGGACCTGGAGACAGCTCTTAGTATATTGGAGAAACATGCTGATCAAATATCGCCGCTGAAAGTGAGATTAAGGCTTAGAACGCACTGCAATTAAACGCCTGCGTTTTCCCGTTAGGTCTGAAATCGCAAAAATGCAACAAATAGCTTTGTATACAAACCCACTCATTGTGTTTTTTCAATTACTGATTTTGCGTGTTGATACGCGTTTCTGCGTTTTCAGCTATTCGTAAACCGCTTGCGTTTAATCGCAGTGCGCGCTAAGCCTAAAACAAACACTTTTTATTTGCACAACACATGAAGAATAGAATAGATGGTTATAATAATCAAGAAAAACAAAAACACATAAACCGTCCAAGTGCGAGTGGGAGACGCACACGAAGGGTTCCGTACCATTTATCTATACAAAAAATCCTTGACAACTTTACGCAATGTTAGCATTTATTTATACGATTGGCGCCGCTAGATGGCGTCAGTGGTAAAAATAATATGGTGTTTAAAATTTAAAAAAAAACACGTTTTATTTATTTTCTAGGCATTATCAGTGTTACCCGATTCAGTGCCGCTCAGTAGACTGAAACATTTCCTGGAGAGTGCATTAGACGGGCAACTCGCTACGAAACGACGGATGCAAATACTGAAGGGGTTGTTGTACGCTGAACATATGCAGGTAAGTCAAACTCATCATTATGTAAACATTAATTCTTAGTGTTAATCCACACTTAGGAAATACTGCGAAAAAACCCCTTCGAATCCCGCCGGGTACTAAAGTTTTTGAAAGCATTTTTTCAAAAAAAAAGCTCATCATTATGTTTTGATTCGAAGTTATTTAAATATCTATCTGTACTTTTATATCTCGTTGTGCCAATATTGCGTTGATTGGACGTAGTAAAATCAAATTCTCTATTCAAAAATTCAAGCGTCTCGTACGGTGTCGCGAGTCCAGAGATTTTATCTCATCTAAAAATATGCGTACCGCGATGAAAGAAGTTTTCACTTCCAAAAGCTGGGTCTTAGAAAGCTTAGATGAAAACTAAAAACAGCAGATACGTTACCTAGTCTTGGAAAATGAGACGATAAAACTGCGTCTAGCTGACGCACTAGCCTCAGTCGTATGACGAACCGTTGCCGCGTGAGCACGTGCACACTCCGATTATCTTTTTGAAATCCATAAGAATGCCTTTTTGCTCATTTTACAAATGCCAAATGTTTTTAAATACAATCTTCTTATATATAAAATTTCCATGTCACAATGTTAGTTACCGTACTCCTGCGAAACGGCAAGACCGATTTTTACCAAATTTTATATGCGTATTCAGTAGGTCTGAGAATCGGCTACTATCTATAATTTATAAGACAAAAAAACGTTTGCCGGGTCAGCTAGTAATTTTATAAAAATGCATATAGGTGTTTTTAGCTACGCAATGTTAGAATATACCGTATCTTCTATTTTTGTTTTCATCTAAGTTAGAAAGTGACTTTGTTACAGGTACAAGAAATGAAGCATTTCCACGAGTCAAAAAACGTGGTCATCAACGACTACAACGTGTGCCCCGTCTGCAAGAAACGCTTCGGCAACCAGAGCGCCTTCATCAGATACCCCAACGGTGAAATTGTGCACTATTCTTGTAGCAAATAGACGTATTACTTAGATAGATCTCATTTATTGTAGTAGTACTGTTGTATATTGTTGTCTGTATACAGATGTTAAACCAAATGTCTACTAGTACATTTTTTTAGTACAGATACATTTTTTTACTGTTTTCGTGATGTTGTATTGAAATTAAAGACAGTTTTCGGTTTTCATTTGTCAATTCAAAAAAAGGGACCTGTAAAGGTCTTCTTCATCTTCATTTTCTTCAGCGTTGAAACAATGCTAAAAGTAATAAACACCACCCGATTAAAACCGAAAAATGTCTTTAATTTTAGTACAGATAAGTTCAAAAATCACCAAGATTTGTCTAGCGTGCTTAATTTTCAATTTACATAAGGTTTACACATGGTTTACATGTTTCTTTTGTTTTCGCGATCTCGGATTGAAAAACTCATTTTTCCTCATTTTGGCCCTGAATAAGAGATCTAGACTTACTCCGAACAGGACTAAGATAAAATGCTTAATATTATACATAAGATTTCTAGATAAAATACAACATTTAAATATCAAAATAATAATAAAAAGTATCTATAATTAATGGGTCCGCACAAGAAAGCCCTATCACTAGTCAGAAAGTTACAATTAAGCGACATTTGACGTCTAAACGCTCTTCGATCGCGTCGGAAGTTATTTTATGCATGCAAAATTGCATCCAGTGAAAACTAGGTTTCAATTGATCTCAGAAAGAAATTGGAAATTCCCACATAGAGTCGGGTCGGATCTTTTTCCACTGCCGTCTTACTTCTTCTAGATAAGCGAGGTACATCTTATATCGTTATCGTCATTTAACATCAAGTGAGAAAGTGGTTAAACGCTCATCTATCGTTTATATAAAAAAAGTTACTTGCCGGTGGACACTTGGTCCCCATTGAAAAGTAACTTTCGGCTCGGTATATGACGAATTCTATTGGTTTTCTTTTCGCCCGTCTGATT
Organism: Idaea biselata; assembly: GCA_958496205.1. Taxonomy (NCBI): domain Eukaryota; kingdom Metazoa; phylum Arthropoda; class Insecta; order Lepidoptera; family Geometridae; genus Idaea; species Idaea biselata. The sequence continues at coordinate 21,599,965 of OY292401.1, read as the reverse complement.
AGTCAAAACGCGTAGGTTTTGTTAATTCAAAACATTCGGTTTTTATTTCCGAGTTTGACCCTACATATACTTTGAACGGCTGAACCGATTTTGATGAAACTTGCATATTGTTGTCACAACAGTCATGCTCTTTTATTTGATACCCCACTCGGGGTATCAAATAAAAGAGCACATATTTGAAAACATTCGGTTTTTATTTCCGAGCTTCAACCAACATATATTATGAACGGCTGAACCGATTTTGATCAAACATAGCTAAGAACACTCGCGCAAAAGACACCTATTAAACAAAAAAAAACTACATTCAAATCGGTTCATCCGTTCGTGAGCTACGATGCCACAGACAGATACACAGACAGACAGACAGACAGACACACAGACACACAGACACGTCAAACTTATAACAACCCTCTTTTTCCGTCGGGGGTTAAAAATGACAACTAAAAGATCGAGTAAATACCTTATTTACTAAACTTTATTCTGATAATGCATGCATGTATTTTTAACCCCCGACGGAAAAAGAGGGGTGTTATAAGTTTGTATTAAATTTTAATCGAAAAGGCTGTATCATTATGTAAATTATTATAATAATAAGAATTAAGATTTTGTATATGTCATAGAATCTAGTTCTACGCAAGATGTTTAATATGCTTATTCATTCCTAATAAAATTATCCTAAGAATTGTTTATGTTATCTTTTAAAAGTGCATATACTTAATATAAATATTGTATTTATAAATTATGTTGTGTAATTTTACCATTCACCAATAACTTTTCCTGAGATAAAACAATTAGAATATTGATGAGTTTCTTGTATCTTCTTCCCATCGAGGGCACGTTCCAAAGACACTATACCATATTCCAGAAATTTCGATTAAAAATGAAAACGAAAATCCCATACATTTATTTGAAAGTAACAGCTCTTTATTTAGTTTTTCCTTTAAAATTGACAGTTCTTTGTTTACATTTTTTATCTGTTTCTGAAATAGTGTAACCTAATAGTTTACTGACCATTCAAAACGACCATGTGAATATCTTATTAACTAAACTATATTTGAATTGAATTATAATAACCCTCCTTCGGCAGTAAGGTAATTAAGAAGCACAAGTCGTTGTGGGTATTTGACATAAGCAACAAAAGGTTTCGAAAAGGGTAGGTTATGCCCTCCGCTCTTGTATATGGGGTACTCCCGTGCTACCAGCAGAGCTAGCATAAAAGCACGAATATAATTTTATCGATAGACAAAAAAACCGTGTTTTCTTAGACGACAAGAAAAAGAGACGATTTCATACCGCTCCAGATTAGGTAGTTACATTTAAAAAACACTCTTTTAGTAATAAGAAAGATAAGATAGATATTCCAATTCTTTGATAAGGACCTGTGGCAGGTTTAAGAACATAATATCAAATAAATATATCAAAGAATTAAGAACCTGATTTGAATATTATGTGCATAAGTACCTGACAGAAGAGTAGGCAAAAAGGTATATGCAGTCTTAGAAGCCTGAGTCTCTGTATTTCCTAGCGATCATAATTTTGGGGTCTTCAAATCAGAATGAACAGATACCTTGTTGGTCCAGCCAGCGTGCTTCATTAGACCGCATCAATACTCACCATCATGTGTGATAGTCGTCAAACGCTAGCATGACGTGTTATAAAAAATAGTACCTACCTACTATAAGAGATTCTACCTACGAGCAATAATTATGTAAATAGACAATAATTACATTCCAATACCAAGTAAGTATCGTGGTCACACATTAGAGTTTCCTGTCGTACGTATACACACACATAGCTAGAGTTAGAAAAAATCTGGTAGGTATATATAGAAAAACATGTTGTTTGCATGTTAGCTATCGGTGTTTGACCAAAATAACATATAAATGAATCAGTAGGTCGCCAGCTACTATCTGTGTGTCGTCACAGTGACGCAACGTTCTCAGAAAGCGATCGCTCGCTCGGGCCGACTGCCATCCGCCTCTGTGGCCCAATGGATAAGGCATCGGCCTCCTAAGCCGAGGATTGTGGGTTCGAGTCCCACCAGAGGTAACGACAGCATTTTTGATAAACTATTTAAATGTGTTTTGTAATCAAATTGATGTAATATGAGCATGGGAAATGTGTCTGGAAGATGTGGGAAAACTAATATCGAAAATAAGTCTAATATTTTTTCATTACTTATTTGTTTTTTTTTAGTGAGAAATTCTGTTTTTTTTTAATTCGTATTTGTTTTAATTCACTGATATGATAAGCCATTGAAAAATATAGCGGCCGTGTGGCAGAGAAGGTTTTCCTTACTTTCCTTTTCTTATGCTCAAGTTGAGTCGTTAAATTGGGTAAGATTGTAAGGTTGCTTGATTGGAATTATCGAACGTATCTTCCTAATTATTGAAGGTTATAAATACTCGGTCATGTTTTAGAAAAAATGGAATCGTTATTAGATTGATAAATCATGTTGCTCTTGCATAAATTCAAGGCGTGTAGGTGTTATTAAAAATACTAACTAAAATCCGTTAAACGGTTAAACTTATGAATAAGTGGCATATGAAAATATCGGAAAAACACGTACCCTATGTGTTACTCCACGATTCTGACTCTCACTGTGCCGAGTTTCATCGCAATCGGTTTAGCAGTTTTTCCTTGGAAGAGTACCAAACAACACTCTTTAATAAGATAAAGAATTAATTTAGGTAGGTACCTAATGATTGGCAATCAATTTATTTTTAAAAAAATATTTTTCATTTTTCTCCCATTATCATCATCCGAGCGAAGTTCCCGGTTGCATCCCTCTCGAGAGCCCGGGGTCCGCTTTCCTACTCTTACGTCTCCACTTTTCAATTCCTCTCTATTTAACTAAATATTTGAAGCAAACAAAACCACACCCATTAGTTAATAATAGGTATGTACGTCTTTAGTATCCTACGCAAGGTGACATGGTTGAACTTCAGGTGACACTTGTTCATGAGGTCACCCTACCTAGGGATAAGTAGGTAGACGTCCTAGGGTCCTAGTAGAATATTATAAGCTTGCACAGTAAACAAAAATATCTGACAAAACGGTTCTTTTTAGTAATTTCTTTTTTAGAAAACGTTTTTACTTTTACAAACAAGTTATGAATAAAAGCTTGTTTGCACTTTCATTTTAATTTGTTTCTTAAGAACGTGGCGACTGTTACCATTTCCATACAAACGTATTAAGTTTGTATGGAAATGGTAACAGTCGCCACGTTCTTAAGCGATGTTTAGGAAAAAATATTATGTTTTGGTACTTGCACAATATAAACATATCGTCTTTTGTTTCTGCTACGATCGCCATTTGTTTCTGTTTCGATGGTCTTTTGCTTTTAATTCGGTAGTTAGATTTCGATGTGGGCACAGTAAACTACTAAAAAAAACCTGCCCGACGATGTGAGAATAGGTTTTATAGTCGACTGGGCCCACATCCTAAACATACGTGGGCCCAGTCGACCACTTACAAATTTAGAAGGGGCGAATGGGCTCCGGTCCCAGTTTCGAAAGGGACCATTCGCCCCCTAACCCATATCACCAGCTGCTTCATCAACTCCAACATCGTGTATACGTAATCAATCAGTGTTGAAAATTGTTTAAAATTCTAATTTTTTCCTATTTTGTCCTTTTTGATTTTAACCTGAAAATGGGACCTGGAGAGGTCTCGAAACGTCGAGCGTTGAAACAATGCTAAAAGTAATAAACACCACGCGATTAAAACCGAAAAAGTCTTTAATTTCAATTAAGATTCTAGTTAGATTTCATCCAGTTTCCTATGTTTTCTCCTTAGTTGTTTCATAGTAAAGAAGTGTTATCATTGTGTATTAGCTTACAAATTCCATGTTAACCATATCATGCAATCGTCACTGGCTTATCGAAAGTCTAATTCTATCACCTGTCATTCCTGGATTTCTTAACACCAACACCAGTGACAATGGCACGTTTTCGCCTACATCTGACTTCGATAAAGCTATCTCAAAGATATTTAATTTACTGCGTGATAGTGGCAACATATGAACCACTTTAGCATGTTAAGCCTTATTCCAGTGTCAAGATATTATGATATCTTGACAGCGAGCGTCTTGATGTATCAATTTGATGTTCCTATTCATTTCAATGTGATTTGTTTTTTCATTGAAACTGTTTGATGTTAGTATCAAAATTGTATGTAATGGAGTATTTAAATATAAGGTTTTGTTTTTATTATTTAGTTCAGCTCGATATTTCGGCATTGTTGCTTTTATGTTTATACTCTCAACAATTTAAATCTTTATTCCCTATTATAATTACATACTGTTTTCAGTCATTTCTATGATGTATACAAACCTGGTATACTTGCACTTACGAGTATCGATTATACACACGATAGATGAGCGCTATCTCACCTGATGGTAAGTGATAATATGGTCTAAGATGTAACACGCTCATCTAGAAGAAGGAGCGGCAGTGGAACAAGATCCGACTTGTCTTCCTTATTAGCTGCACCGGTCAACGTATCGGAACACGGACGAGTTCGAATTGTGTTAAGAGTTGTGGAATTGGTGAAATATTATTTTAAAAAATGTATTTAACGGAAAAATATAGATAATACTTATCAAATTAAAAATAAATACCATTAAAAGACATTAAAAATACCATTAAAATGAGGTTTATAGAAATATTACCATCTTATTCTACGCCGTTAATTGATCTAAAAAATAGGATAGTTCGGTTTGGCCTCAGATGTCCTTTCTAATCCTCTATCTAAATGTCAAATCTCTTTGTACCTACGTTATTGGCGTCGGTACGGGTAAAACTCCCTATCGGGGGAAAGCTAGATAACAATGATAACGTTGTTATTGATAAGGGCCGGTGAAGCATCGATCAGTCGATATGATCGGAGTCCAGTTGCAAATACGCGCTCGTGTAATACCTTACATTATCTTTAAGTAATTAGTAAGCTTTTTTATATCTTCGTAGCATCGTAGCATGCTTTAGTTCGAAATTGTTTAGTGTGTGAGTTAGCTTAAAGTGTTGATGTGATGAGAATGATGGGCGAAGGGGATATGGGTTATGATTACTACAACTATGATAACAATTGGTCCATGATGCAGCCGGATTACGGAGCTGATCCGTACCAGCATCGGCAGCCGCAGATCGAAGAAGATTACAGATACAATTCTTATGCGTGAGTATCTCAGAACTGATAGGAAGAGTGTTGTAGCTTTTTTTTTACAGTAATATTATAAAGAGGAAAGATTTGTATATATTGTATTGTAAACTAACCCCCTTACTTATGAACGATGACTAAATTTATGTAACGTTTGTCTTTTACTGTGATATGAAGTTTCAAAGACACTAGACAGCGAAAAACGTTACACAAACTAAGTCATCGTTTATAAGTAACAGGGTATATCTTTCTTAGGTTTACCATAAAAATATCTCAGTTCCTTTGATTATTAATTATCAAGATCGTACTTACATTATGTATTAACTTGTAGATGTTGTTATACTGAGTCCAGGTGTTTTTTGACCAGATGTTTCGTTTTATTTATTAAGGGGCGAACGTTTTGAAAGGAATGGAAACACAGGGCTTCTTTTTTAATCGATTACAAAACTAATCGTAACCATTTATCAAATCAAAAGCAATGATTGACTATAAATGTTTCTATAATTAAGCCAGGAACTTCAAATAACTGCTGGTTCCTTATTTGCATCGTTTAATGATAAAATAATGGGAGTTGATAGTAGACACGATAGAAATGTAATTTGTTTAAAAGAAGAAATATCGTATTGAGGAACCGGTGCCGCTCGTACCATGCGCCGAACGGCAAGAAAAAACTACCCTGTGACCGAACTCCGAATCCATTACAGCTACGCTTCTGTACTGTTCACTGTCAAATTAGATGCCAACTTTTTGCATAATGTCTAGATTTACGACCTGAGAAATATACAACTGGAATTATAGAATCAAACTTCAAGGTGGATACGACCGAAACGGGAAACAACAATATAAAATTAGGGTGGAGAACAGCCGTGCGGTTCTCCGCTCTGGCATTCGTGACCTAGAGCAGATATTCAAAGAAACAAACGACAATGGCACACACGTCAGTCAGCACCTGTGGTGCTTTAAGGAAATTTACGATTGACGGAACTACTTTACACAACTTTGGAAGCGTTGGAAGCTTTGAGCTCGATGGTTTCACGAATATTCCGTTATGGCAATCTGGTTAGGCGCACTGGGCCTAAATGGGCGACAGCACGCCAACTCGCGAAGAGGGCTTCCAAACCAATTAAGGGCTCCACGAAGGCATGGGAAATCGCACAGCTGGTGGATTACGAGCTCGATGGTACTCACCGTGTCGGTTCTTCGTCGACAGGACGAGTGGAACACGCAACAACCCCGGTTTACTAGCTAACTAAACGTACCTTTAGATAGATGCTATCTGTATACTATGCAGAGTACACAATGGAAACTTTCTAAAATTTTCCTGCCCTCTCGCAAAGTGTATCTATGTAGTTTCAAACCACATTGATACGACACAACTAAGTCATATTTGATTTCACCATAGATAAGCAGCTATTAGGTACAGAACCTACGATTCCATCTAATCCAATATCTAATGTTCCTAGACAAACAAATGACTCATCAATACACAGTCATAACGTTATTAACGCGAATAGGTGCAACGATGGTAATTTCCAGATATCATAGATACTTATGAAATATCTATCGGTTTGTTTAATTTAAATTGATACAGAAGCATGAAATCGTTTTTCTTATCCTACTAATACTATAAATGAGAAGTAAGTAAATGGATATGTTTGTTACTCGTTAACGAGTAACAAACATATCAGTAGTTCAGTTCAGTTCAGTTCAGTAGTTTTTGCGTTAACGCAAAAACTACTGAACTTTTATGAATATAGCTGTAGATCTATTTATCCCCCGAAATTATTGCGGTATCGGGACTTCCGCGGATAAAACTATACATAGCTCGTAAAAATAACAATTGTAAGGTGATTAATATAACATGTTTAAATTCCCGTACCTAACTGTTTTTTTTTACTAGATAGAACTAAAATTATACTTACCTCTCTTTTCTATTTCTATTACTTGCCAACTCGTGTTAATTTGCGTATTTTCAACGACATTGCACGATAGCGTGTATAATGCCGTCTAGAATGCACTCCGCTCCGTACTTTCTGATAGAAAATATTATAGAGCTCTCTACTTCGTTCGGTTAAAATTTAACCAGCAAACATGCCAACGGTTATGATGTTGCGGCATGCTTTTGTTAAGAAAGAATGCTTCCTATTGACCCTAAGTTCCTACTTCCCTACTTAGAGCTTACCTATTTTAAAAAGTAGATTATAGTGTCAATTGGATTTTTTAACTCGGTCTTTGGAATAAGAAGTTTTATTTTTTTTATTTATTTTATTTTATTTGTGGACATTACGCTCCTTTCATTTAACCGACCGAACGGAAAAAGTCTATTTACCTTACACATTAAAATTTTGTTAAATTTTAACAAAAACTAGTTGCAGGTTGGCGTATAAATCGTCTTTTGTTTTGTATAGAAGACTATTACGTACTTACCTATAGGTCCGACTATAAATAAATATTGCAGGACGTGTAATTTAGCCCCAAATTAAGCGACTAGGCTTGTACTATGGGTACTAGACAACATACAATACTTTTTTGAGTAAATACATACATGATACATACTTGTACCCGGCGGGAATCAAACCCGTAACCTTTCCCGTTGCAATCGGGCCCGATTTGTCAAAGAGGCCGTCAAATATTCTGCATCTAAGGATAGTTTTTGGCATGGAGAACGAAGTAGGTACCTACCTGTTATTGTAACTATAGTGTGATGAATTATCACGTGATATTTGATGTACTGCACTGAGTGTAGAGCCAGTGTGCTATGCCTAGTGACCCGTGTAACGGAGGGCGATCGCACCTGCCGCCCGCCCCACAAATCTGGCCCTCACAGCGTTTGCTCATCGCATTAAAATTGTAGTATAACTCTAATTTATAGACGTTATTTTAAATTGATACTGCACCTATATTGTTACTATAAAGCTATTTTGATTTTATTTAAAATTATTTTCGAGTTTTTAGTAAAATTAAGTATACATTTCTAAAATCAGCTTTTCAAACTATTTAATTTGATACCCCACTCGATAGTTCGCAGAAAAAAAACAGATTGTCTATCAAATTCCCTTTAAATCACCTTAAGCTGTTCATTCATGTGGTTGTTATAGAATTGCTTGTTTTATGCCGCCTTCATCTTCTTTTCGTATATGTAGTTGTGTGGCTCACCCAGTGTTAGCCTTTGGCCTCTAACATGACCTAACGACTGCTATCAGAGACGGTTTTTTTTAGTCGTGTATATTAAACAATGTTCTTACTATAATTTTACTGTATACTGTACGGAGTTGAACAACAAAACGATGTGCATATGAACGATTCCATCGATAGATATTTTAAAAACGCATTCTCAATAAGTCAATTAAACATTTCGTGAACGATGCACGCCACTTAGGGTGCGCTTCCAATATAAATAATTGCCCTTTGTTATTGCCCTTTATGGTACAATCATGCATACCTTTTTGATACAAGGTAGGTTTATTTTACCTACGTACTGTAGTTATTGGTACGTAAATATAGTGAATGTTGGTTAAATGTAAATTTATTTAGATTTTTGATAATGTTGGCTGTATGTAACATTATTTAGAGTTTTCAAAGGAAAGAAACGACGTTTTTTGTAGTTTGATTTGAACCTTTCAATTACCTACAACAATGCTTATAAATAATTGACACACGATAGAATGATTTTTACTTTTTAAATATCTTCTCTAATGAGAATTAAAAAAATAAATTAAGACCCGGGAAAATATAAAATTATGAGTCCAATCGTATTAGTTTAAAAAGTTTATGATAGAATGAAATAAAAAGCCCATAAGGACGTAACCGAAGTAGGTACTTTACCTACTCTTAAACCTATATTTAAAAATTATAATTAAAAAACAATAATATTTTTAAACAATTGATACCTAGGTGTTTTACAAAATGTAACTAATCGTATGAATTTAAAAAGTTTATTAGTAGGTACCTACCCAGTTTTAATATAGATTTAAAGTACGAGATCTATTGATTCAGTAATATTCCTACATCTAATTTTAAGTTTGACTGAGTTTTTTTTTTTTTTTTTTTATTTTTTTTTTTTTTATTTGCTTATTACAGAATCAACAGCACTTAAAAACTAACTTATGATACATTTACACAAAGCTTACTGCCAATTACAGATTCTCATTTTTTACTTAGGTACATTTAACGTCGCTTTAAAAAGAAAATTTTACATAAAATTACAAATAAAAATTACAGAAACACAACAAAATAAATAAATATTGAATTATTGAGATTGAGATATGTAAGCTCGGGTGTGTAAACATGATATGTGTGAGAGTGTGTTTGAGTGTGAAAATGTAGCGTGTATTTACGAATTGAGATGCAGGCCATCCCCCAGAAACCAGACTCTAAAGAGTTGGACAGGGGATGACCGCAAGCCCCATGCGTATTATGTGAGTGTGTGTGAGTGTGTGGGGAAGTGTAAAGTGTGTTGTAGCAAAATATAATTAAAAATTGAAATATCACGATAAAGAAGTAAAAATAATAATAAAAGAATTACCAACCCAAAAGATCTCCCACCAGTCTCCTAAACCTACTTCTGCCCTCATGAAAGATGTCGATCTCATGGAATTTATTGGAATTTATCTGCAGTGGGAGAATGGAACAGAAAAAAGTTTATACTGTGCGTGACGAGTGCGTTTTTTTGGAGTATTAAACTGGAGAAAGAGGTTTACGAGCTCAGGACTGTTAACGAGACCATTACAGACGTCGTACAGAAACATCATCTGCAAATGGACACGCCTGTCGCTGAGTTTGAACAAATTGTGGACCTTACAAGACTCCTCGTAACTCATGTCGCAACTACGGGTTCTACATTCCATTCCGTCGGCAGCGTTAAGTGTAGCAAACTTTACTGTAATCTCATTGTTTCCGGATAATCCTTCGTTGCACACCTGCATGTCGTAAAACAACCCAATATTATAATAATAGACAACTTACAGACTATCATCATTTAAGTTAAGCTTTTGTGTTAATAGGTAGCCACTTACTTAGGTATAGGTATTATTGTAGGTATTGTTACAATTGCATAGATAGTTCTTATGGTTCAATTGAGTTATTAATATCAATGTGTAGTTTAGATTTACACATATCAAAGGTATATATATAGTTAACCTGTAGTTCATTAATAGTCAAAGTACAAATTAATAGGTTAAATAAAATAAAATCTGTGAACATTATTTCTTAGTGTTAATCCACACTTAGGAAATACTACTATCCCGCCGGGTACTAAAGTTTTTGAAAGCATTTTTCCAAAAAAGCAGTAAAATAAAGTTGTCCTTGGTAGGTATAATCGGTACCTCTACCTGAATAATCAAAAAATCGGAATTAAAAGTTAGATATTAGAGAGTCGAGACAAGTTTTACAGTTTTATAAATTTACAGATGATACATTTTTAATTACACAACAGCAATTTGAAGTTATGCTCAGTGAAATCCTCAAATATATTGTTTACAATTAGAATTCCCTATTGTAACTAAAAAAATGCTAAAAGATTTATTATTATAATTGTACAAAATCTAGATAGGTGTTTGCAGATACATGCACCTTTTAATAACATACTTTTAACTATATTTGTATTCGATAGTAGGTATACTTATTAATCGGATCAATAGTAGGTTTTTTTAAATAATTCTAGTGGTCAGAATTATCTAACCATCTTGACCACGGAAATTCTGAAATACCTACTGCTTTATTTGTAAAATATTTTACACGTTTTTTTTTAAATAACAAAAATTATTATAATGTTTTCATTGCTCTTACACTAATATTGATTTTTGAGTGTCATTATAAAAACCACTTAGACATCTCTATTATTGTAAATGAGCAAATATAAGAGACAATGGAGTGCGCACACGTGCAAGTCATAAAACCATCCCAGTGGGTTTTTAGTCGCTTTCTTAGAACCTTTGCAACAATTGTCATTGTTTTCACCGGTCTATGCTAAATACTCGAACATGTGCAAGAGATTTATTCACTGTTATCTGAGCCTCAATAGTTAGGCAGGTTGGTATTATTATAGGGAACTATTCAGATTTGCCAGATGTTTCATATTACCGGAAGATTATAGGTAGGTAGGTACAGGTTTTGTTTCAGATTGAAACAGGTAGATACGGGTACCTATTCATTACTCAATGAAAGATGTTTCACCTACCTTGATACTTTTATCATAGGTAGGTAGTGTATAATTGAGTTACAGCTTAGTCGTGTATAGTTAAATCTAAATCCGAGATTATTACGTTGGTAAAACTTATTCAAACGTAAAAAAAAATTGCAACCCAAAAATTTTCAATGAAATCATCAAAAACATTCTATAAACATGGGTTTACACGGGTTTAATAAAACACTCTAAATAAAAATCGTTATCCGGCTATTTGGAGCGGCGTCCATAACGAACCCGACCTCAACAATGGGCTTAATGCTCGCACTCATTACAAAAAGCGACATAACATAACGCGCTACGTCGAAAAGCTTCTCTATTCAGAGTGTATACTCCAGTTTTTTTTGGTGGGAAGGCTGTGAAAGGCGTAGCGATTGGTCGGGTGGGGTCCCGCCCAGCGGCCGGAGAGGCCCGATTGGCGCGGCACGGTGGAGCACCCTCTCAGCGCTAGTCCGGCGCTGAGTAGGCTGTCGAGGCACGAGGGCGGCGCGGGGTGTGCTTCACCCCGAGCACCACTCGAGGGTTGTTTAGTGCAGACGCGGCGTCGAAGGACGCAGCACGTGTCGTGACAGTGAATTCACATCCGTCAAAATTATCCCGAAAGCGAGTTCTCCCGGTCGGGAGATGAAGTGCGAAGAGGGCGAGACGGCGCGGTCGCCGCCGCCGCTGCTGCCGCCGGCCTCGCTGCTGGCTTGGAGCCCTATCCTGCTGCCGCCATGGGGCCCGGCCTTCTTGCCGGCGCTGTACCCGGCAGCTTTCCGATCCGCGTTCCCAGGGTGAGCGACGACGATGCCCTTTACCTACTATGTGTATTATCTTAGTGGAAGTGATCACTTTTTTTTAAATTGTAACTTTTATTAATTGATTAGCATACCTACTACGTTTTAGTGGGTAAAGTTTTGAAATGAATAAGTCGTTTGAGTGGACGTAAACCAATTTGTTTAACAAAACGTAAACTGAAATATAAAATGTTAATCCACATGCATAATTTTAGTCATAGTGGTCTATAATGAAAAAAAGGCTTGTACGTTTTTAAATTATAGACTACGATGTGATACATCTTTCTGAAGAAAACATGTCAAATACAAGAAACTAAAACGTCAGATTATAGTCTGAAATTAAAAAAAAAAGTATTACCTATAGTTAATAGATACTGTAGGTAAATCCGATTCGTGACATTTCAAACGACAGTTTTTGCACCTCTTCTAGTGAGAGCTCGTTAATAGTTATGTTTACAACCTGCACAGGCTCTTATGGAGACCGCCATTCATCCAGTCACGTTCAGGATCACGGGAACTTCTCACGACCGCGTGTAATAACATCGATGTATTAATAGACACCCGATGTTTCCAACTGTTCGCTGTTTGTCGCAGTCCCTTTATTAAGGTCACGTTTCTTCGAGAGGACCTCTTTAACAATAATGGACGGTGGAATTTCAAATGTTTTCTTTCAATTATAGTTCTTGAGACGTGCTTTGAACTTGTTGCCTTGATGTGATGACGGTAAAGATTTTTTTGTTGAGTGCTGTACAGTTGGGGACATTTGTAAGAAGCGATCATTCTTTGAGTCATAAAAACTTAATGTTCGAGTATAGTCTTTCTACAAAGAAAGACTTCTAAATATACGTACAAACAATTGTATGAATATCTAGTATTATGTACTGTAAATTAAAACAAAACGATTATCGATTAGAAATAAGATAAGGACATGAAAAATCAATTGAAAGAGTTTGTGAAAAAATATCGAGAGCGCGTTTAAGTCTTTTGTTAGCGCACCTAATTAATTAGGCGAAGATACAGGTAACATCGATCTACGGAAATAAAAATTCAAAATATATTGTTTCTGTTTATTTTGTACTTTGATTATTTGTTAATGATGTGCTTATTTTATATAATAATTTTTTTATCATAGCTATTATTCTATGATGACGATCTTCGTGGCGCGTCGGGCGAATGTCTGACTGTAATGCAGAAAGTTGCGGTTTCGATTTCCCGCCGGGTGCAAGTATTTATACTTAAAAATAAATATTTGTTTCTGGTCTGGGTGTCTCTCTATGTTATGTATGCATTTACAAAAAAAGTATTAAGTAGGTCCGTCGTCTAGTCACCGTAAAACAAGCTTAGTAGTTCGCTGTGTGTAATTTACAATTTTTTTTTAATAATAATTGTATTATATGGTTGTTTACAAATCTTTTAAATTAAATAAAACAACATTTACCTGCTGTCTATAAAAATTTCAAGTTTGGTTTTCTTTACCAAACACTAAAGACCTATGTTCTTTGTCAACAGGTTACTGGATAGCATGAAGATGCCGGGTCAGCGTCCTGGGTTCCAGATATCGGATATCCTAGGCCTCAATGAGGGTAAAGGGCTAGAGGCTACTCCTGCTCAGTCGACCCTCGGCGGGTGTTCCCTGGAGCTCCCGCCGTATGCCCCGCCGCACCATCCTTACTCCCACGAGCTGCTGAGGCATCACCAACCTTGGCTGTCACTCGATCATCACGAGGGAAATGGTAAGCTAGCCGTTTTTTTTTCTGTTTCTTAAAGCTCTAAAGAGAATGGGACTGAACTGGTTAAATTGAAATTTCGTTAGTTGTTTTTTTTGGTGGGAAGCTTAAACTTAGGTCTTTGTCCAAATTGGGATTTACGACTTACGTGTTTTAACCGATGTGTCAAATGTCCCTATTAAAAGGATAAAACGAATACCTAAATAATAGAATATTCTATACAGATTAAATTCAAAGTCCTGACTGATTTACTGACTGACTAAACCGCCGGTCCTAATACTTGTTTTCAGGATGTGTTCTTTGTGTAGTATAGAAAATGTACTAAGAAAAGTTTTTGTTTCCACGGAATCGGGAATCGAGACCTTTATATCGGGATATGTAAAAAAATAATATAATAATATCCTTTAAAAATAAAATAAATAAAAATTAACTAAACAAAATAATAATAAACGATAAACCAAAACTTGCTATGACCTTATCTCAGCCCTTTTATAATTTACCGTAGCATATTTTTACAAACACACCTACCTATACTTATCGTAAGGTAAAAATTGACTACTAAAAAGTAGGTGTTGATATCGATATATATTTTGAGATAAAACTGTGACCAAAACATAATCGTCTTAGATAAATGTAAAGAAAAATTGTAGTTGCTTAATCATTTAAAGAGATAAATATTGACACCGACGGAAACCTTTAGATTTTCAAATGGAAATATTTCTTGTAACTAGTAACCGAAAAAAAACTTTAGTTAAAGGCATTTTGATTTTATTATAGGTTCTTGGTAATACTGAAAAGAGTTTTAGGTAATACTGGGCAACACTTAAAATCTTTTAACCTTATTAATTAAGAATCCCGCGGTTTCACCCGATCCCGCCGGATTTTCTAAAAACCCTTTCTTAGTAGATACGCACACATCACAAAGAACGCATTTTCTAAATTTCATGACTTTAGAAACAGCGGTTTGGGTTTTGCGTTAAAATTACTTCGATCTTACTCCACGTTTATTAATAAGGCTATTTAAGTTAAACTATGCTTGACATGTAGTTGACATGTGTGTTTGAAGCAATCTGGAACACTAGCAAATACACTTGCCAGAATATATTGCATGGAGACACTCAACAATTCATCTTTTCATTATATATCTAAATAATCCGTTCTGAACAACTTACAAAT
Organism: Idaea biselata; assembly: GCA_958496205.1. Lineage (NCBI taxonomy): Eukaryota > Metazoa > Arthropoda > Insecta > Lepidoptera > Geometridae > Idaea > Idaea biselata. Next base: position 21,584,942 of record OY292401.1, on the reverse strand, counting down.
TAAAGGCCTATTTATCTATGCCGTGCAGTGGGACGTTAAGCTATATTTTTTTTATAAAATATAACAAGATGAAAGGCCTCAATACTTTATTTATAAAGTAAAATACTTTTTTTATCATCGCAAATTGTCAAAGTAGTTGAATTATCATATAGGTACAAATAAGTTGACCCACTCGAAAGTAATGTGTATTCGGTAGTAGAGTTGAAGAGGCCGAGATTATTTTGAAATGCTCCTCTAGTTGAGTGCCTTCAATGGATAATCTGTTGTTGTCATTAATTATTTTTATCGGTTATCGAACACTTTTGGCGATCATTCTACTTGTGCTCAATTGCTTGTCCCCAAATCGATTGTATTACCGAAGTGCGGTCTATCGGTGATCGATTTCGATTTATGACGACCTCTGTGGCGCGTCGTGCGAGAGCGCGACTGCAATGCAGGAGGTTGCGGGTTCGATTCCCGCCGGGTGCAAGTATTTATGCTTAAAAATAAATATTTGTGTCTGGTCTGGGTGTCCTTCTATGTATAATATGTATGTATTTACAAAAGAAAAATAAATATGAGTATTATATCCGTTGTCTAGTCACCGTAACACAAGCTTAGTCGCTTACCACGGGGCTAGATGGCGCTGTGTGTTGTTCACAGAATTTATTTATTTATTTATTTCGGTTTTTATGATTGCTTAGCTCTTATCCACTGATTCTAGAACATATAGGTACACATATATGGGATATGTGTACCTATTTAAGGTATCAACATTCAGTCTTTTTTATACTACCAAAATAAATACATTTTACTAGTATTATACAAAGGTTCTTCATTTTATAATATTTATTAAAATGGGATGGGTTGATTGCTTAATTACAAGAACGGAGCAAGATGAAGTGCAAGACTCCGCTGTCTCTATCCGCGTATCGCTATTATTTGCCGGACTCCGATTTCATTTAAAATAGTTTACATAAATAAAAATAGACATAACTAACTAGTTCACATTTCAGTTGAAATAATAATAAATAAATTACTTCGTATTTCGACGTCATTTCTAGCCTATTCTAGCCTACCACTCATGCCGCGAAATGTGATTTAACGAAATTGGAGATATCCAAAGTAACAAGTACCTATCATCCAATACAATTTAGGTAATAATAAACCAAACACGTCGTTGGAAATCAAATGACATGCGTCTTTAGCGGGGTAGGTATGGTTATAGTTCACGCCCCACGGGGGCAATTTAGGGGTAAGCTGGCAAACAGTGCGATTGTTTAATGCTCAATGCAGGGGTGCGACGTGGAACGAATTTGTCACCAATAGAACAAGCATCGTGAGCAACAGCTGTCTGATATCAATTACAAACTGTTTGCGGCTGTTAGGGACGCTATTTGCCCATTATACGATGACAGTTATAGTCTCTATTGTTCCATATTGGATGTTATTCAGGATGTTAATGACTATTTAGTTGTTCCTATGTAGGTAAATGTTGTCATGCGATAAATGATAAATATGATGACGGGCATTATGACCTCGACGATCACTCAAAGCCTTATCGTACCCACTGCAGAGGAACGTGCAATAAGTTACATTAGTGTAGGCAATTTACTTTCAATAATAAAAAGAAGATTTTAATTAAACTTTATAGTCTAAAATCGGAAGCAATTTTGCGAGTTTAATAACGTGCCTATCAAGACCTCGCTGTTCAGAATAGTCGATTGTTCCGACACAATGGCAGTAAGCGGGCTAGATAAAGGGAGTCCGTGTCGTGACGCGATACTTTTATTAAATTTCCTGGATGCGCTTATGAAGGTGAGCGAGAGGTGGAAGCAGCTGCCGGGGGGTGGGAGTGGCACCCCTTTCCCCTCGCGCTACCACGCCCAGCCGAACTCCCACCCGCCCGAACATTATCATAATATCCTACTGAAGCAAAATCGAGGGGAATAAAAATGTTGCCATGATTTTTTTTCATAAACCATTTGTATTTATTTAACCGATACATTTCGTTGAACTTAAATAGAGTGTAACGATAGAGATTAACCGGAGATTCGAATGTGAGTGGTACGGACAGTTTGTACCGAGGGCTTATGGTAGGGTCGTATTTTCTCACAATTATAGAAGCAGCAACATTGAATTAATTTGTGTTTCCTTTTGTTATAGGTATAGTGGGTCAGCAAGCGAGTCCGGATAGTACATCTCGGGCTTCGGAGTTGTCATACGTTGGTCCTTCGGCGAGTTCGCCTCCGATCTCGGATCCGAGGCACGATCAGGATTTAGACCTCGAGCACGATGACCATGACGACCACGATGACGAGCACGACCACGACCAACCAAACCTACCCTCCGATCCGAATTTATCACACAAGAAACGGAAGCGTCGAGTTTTATTCTCGAAAGCGCAGACGTACGAGTTGGAAAGAAGGTTCCGTCAGCAAAGGTACCTTTCAGCACCTGAGCGCGAACATCTCGCGAGCCTTATTCGCCTCACCCCTACACAGGTGAAGATCTGGTTCCAGAATCACAGGTACAAGACGAAGCGGGCGGTGCAAGAGAAAGGGGCTCATGAGTTGAGCGTGGGGGGGTTGAATTCTCCTCGGCGTGTTGCTGTACCCGTCTTAGTAAAAGATGGCAGGCCTTGTGTGGGGAAGCCTGATGGCTTGCCTCCTCTAGGCATCGCTTTGCCACCGTATCACCAAGCGATGCATCACCAGCCCCCTGTATCGGGGCACGGCCCGCAGCCGAACGGATGCTGGTGGTAACTACAATAGGCACGTTTTAAATAGGCCGGAGTACCAACTTGCAGCGAGTTTCTTGTATGCTTTCATTAGATCAAGCTATTTTTCTGTTATTGCGACGCGATTCTCTGCAGCTTCCGGGTGGCCGATTTAAATTGCCAGTATTGTATTTTAGTGTTTGCTAGTCCATTTGTTGTTGATGTATTCGGACACAATATAGTCATTTAGTTACCTCTTTTCGGGTCGCTTTGTCCTATTGCGTTTGTGAAGCATCGTTGACAAAGTAAAGTCGTATTAAGTTCTAACCTAACTTAATTAAGTTTTTTGGTCCATAAATTATTTTGACTTTGCGAATAGTTTTTGTGAAAGTACCTAATTGATAAACTCGAATATATTTTTTTCCAAAAGATTGTGGTATCTGGAGTTCCTAGTTGTTTGTAATTAAATACTTGTCTAGAGTCGGTGTAAGAAGCTGAGACTTACATTATGAAACACGTGGTACCTACTTATGCATTATAGAGTCAATTTCACAATAGCAGTCTCGCAGTAGTTACTAGAGGCAACTTTATCAAATACGTAGATGGTACCGCTGTGTCTACGCAACTTTTTTTGTGAAAATGACTCTAAAATGCATGCCCGTAGTTTCGTAATGTAAACCTCGCTTAATTGTTTGCTAAATTGGCGTAACAGTTAGTTCGTAAAGTTAGTGATAAAATGCATTCCATCTTATTGTGTATATTTGTGTAAAAAGTTAACAAATGTAGTTAAGTATAAGTACAGTCAGGCAACAAAAGTGGATATCCACTGTAAAGTTTAAAAATAGTCTTATTTATCAGGATAGTATTAAACTAACAATTTTAAGGACTAGAAAGTCCTGCGTTCATCAGCTCTAGATATTCTAATAATGGCAATTATAAACTCTACGGTGGCTACCCATTTTTGTTGCTTACTGTATATAATATTTATGAGAAATGACCAGATTTTATCAGAATGCAATATTTAGATTAAGATTCAGTATTATAATAGTCGAATATTATGCCTAGTAAATAGTTATTTATGTATATTCCAAACAAAGTTTTATATATTTAGCTTTAGAAAGTTAAATTTGTATATTATGTACATACGAGAGATTGGTTTGAACAGATTTATTTCAATAAAAAATATTCAGTTTTCGATACATACGACTGTGAAAACAATAAAATGAAAGACTAAGGAATAAAAAACATACATGTAAATGTTTAATTAAATGCTTATTTACTTATTAAAATGTGTAGTTAAGTATAGAAACTTTACTACTGTTAAGGGTCCTATTACAAAAAGACTTAAAAAACGCCATATTTTCGAATAACTTCTAAAATTTTTAAACTAAAACGATTAGAAATATTTTACAATGCATCCTCTAAAAAATAATGTTGAAATTAAACTCATTTTTCGGTTTTAGTAGCGTGGTTTTTTTACTTTTAGAAAATTGAAAAAATGTTAAGAGTATTAAACACCATTCGATTAAAACCGAAAAATGAATTTAATTTCAATCCAACATCGCGAAAACAGTTTTTTTTTGTTTTAAATAAACATATAGAGAAAGTTGATTCATGGATATTTTGTTTCTTAGGAGTTAATGTAGTTTAAAAATATATGATGTAGATGTAAAAAATGTAGTTTTTTTCAAAAAACAGTTGTAATAGGAGTCTTAAATCACAAATGTCACACATTCCTTAAAGTCAGGTTTTCACTGTACGAAGTTAGTAGAAGTTACCATCGATAGAACTCTTACTAGTTTACTGGTATAGTGAAAACTTAATTTTACATCACATTCGTCTTGTTAAGATTGTAAAAAAATGTGTTTACTTAAATACTTATCCTTAAAGTATTATTATTGAAATATACATACATATTTAAAAATAATTTGAAGTATTTTTTGTTTGAGCATTACTAACAATCCTTCTTACAACACCCCTCACCCTCAACTACCTGTTTTTTTTTAAACATTAACTAGGCGATAGGTATGTGATTGACGATGGTTCAAATCTTGTTCCACTGCCGTCTTCCTTCTTCTAGATGAGCGTGCAAGGTCTTAGACCTATCATCACTTACCATCAAGTGAGATAGGTATTGGTAAAATGCTCATCTATCCTACTAATATTATAAACGTGAAAGTTTGTATGTGTGTATGTCTGTATGTGACTTTGTTACTCCTTCACGCAAAAACTACTGAACTGATTGCGATGAAACTTGGAATATATATAGCCTGAGACCTAAAATAACACATAGGCTTTACTTACTTTACTATTAGGCTTTACTATTAGGCGTACTTTTTATCCCTTTATTTCCGCGGGTGAAACCGCTTGGCGCAGCTAGTCAATTATAAAAAGGATTAAATTAGATTACAGTCATATTAATTGAACTCTTTTAAGTATTTGTGGTTACAAAAAAAAATAGTCGATATTTATTTTCATTTCCTATTCATCTAGCATGAGATAGGATGAAAGTAAAGATTTCCAGAAAAGTTAAGGTTATTTAAAACTGCGAGAACCTATATCGAAAAAATACTTAGGTAGGTATAGAAAAAATAAATAAACTAAAGAAATTAAAAGACTTAAAAGGTAAACCTTATTTTTGTTTCATAAATATTAGGGCACATTCTACTCAATGTAATAATGTACTCAAATATAATAAAAAATAGCCATTTTGATATTGTAACAAAATCATTCGGAACTTTCGGGCGATATGCCGGGCAGCCTACGCTGTATCAGTAGGTACTTCGATAAGCGACCGTTTCAGTGTGGATTTTTGAACAGCGGTAGGTAGGTGTTGCAACAACACGAGCAAACTCGCGGGCAACAGCTAGTGTATAATATATTGCCACAGTTGGTAGTAATATCGAAATATCGAAATTGGCATCAAATATAAGTATCGGATAGAATTTGCATTCGAATTTATACTCATAACCAGAAAGATTCAAAGTATATAGAGGCAGAATAAGTCATTGCGTTGTGACCGATTATTGTTTGCCAGTTAAATATTTACCGGTCGATGTTATCTAATCGCAGCTGCCAACACAGATAGCCTGCGACCTGATTACTGAAATACCTGTGGCAATCGTGGTCTCTCTTCACCTGTATTCTTTTTATTTATAAAATGATGTTTAGGCTTCAGTCTTAAGTTACTTACTACTAATGAATCTAAATAAAAGTCTGTGAGGGTTAAATATATCTGTAAGATACTTAAAACCACCGAAACCGTGACCGAGACAAGAGTCACAAAAAAGAAACTGTATACTAATTACACTTAATTTTTGAGTTTAAATCGCGTTGCTTTCACAATAAGCATTTTCACACGCAGCGGGGCTATTCTCTAGGAAAAAAACAACAAAGATCCACCATAGATCCGATGTAGAAACCTGTGAAGTTCCCGTCAACTTTTCTAAAACTACGTTGAAACCTATGAAGTTAACTCGCTATTCTGCAAGCCAATGATGTCACACAAATATTATGTGGTAAAAACGGTGGTCTGAGGAAAACGAAAAAAACGGGGCAAGTGCGACACTCGCGCACAAAGGGTTCCGTACCACTATCACAATTGGATACGGAACCCTAAAATGGTTTACAACAACCAATTTTTCAATTTTATAGGAAAATATAAAATATTTATCTTCGATTCTTACTCCCATCAAACGACCGAATCACTCAAAAAAAAAAAAAAAAACCTTGGCACAAAGAAAATCTGAAACATAAAAGAAACTCTTTGGTAAGTAAGGCAGACTGGTATATTTGACAGATAGGGCAGCCATTTTGAATTCCATGACCAACTCGATTTGTCCTGACCAATCAGAAGCGACCTCACATTGTAGTACTAAACTCCTTGTTATTTTTGAAACACGTTTGTTGTATGGGAGCCCCTTTTAAAGAATTGTTTTATTTCGTTTTTAGTATTTGTTGTTGTAGCGGCAACCGAAATACATCTTCTGTGAAAATTTCAACCTTCTAGCTATTACGGTTCATGAGATACAGCCTGGTGACAGACGGACAGACGGACGGACGGACGGACGGACGGACAGACAGACAGACAGCGAAGTCTCAGTAATAGGGTCCCGTTTTTACCTTTAGGTACGGAACCCTAAAAAAGAAACAAAGACCTCGCGACGGTTTTTTCTTAGGGTCAATTCACACGTACCACAACCACACTACAGCCACAACCACACCACAACGACGCCACGTGGTCGGGCGTATATTTTGTATTGAAAATGAATATTACAATTCACACGTACCACATTTTGCCGTTGTTTATCGACCACCTGTGTAATACGACCACATCGCAACCACATCGCGACGGCAACGCCACCACCGGCGGCGGCACCGCGGCCACATCGCTATGACATGACAGGGTCAATTCACACGTACCACAACCACACCACATCGACATTTTGTCGGTACTACAACGCAACTGCAAAAAGTCGCTGCGACACTATTCACACGTAACCACAGCTTGACCACATTTTGTCGCTGCGACGTGGTGTGGTTGTGGTACGTGTGAATTGACCCTTAGAGAAAGCCCCGCTGTTTATCTGTTAACGGATAGACACGGATTGAAAAATGAGTTTAATTTCATATCCATTGCGAAAACCGAAGACAAATCTAATAAAGAAAAAAAGAACTCTTACAAAATAAACTATAGGTGAGGTACCATTCCTATTAAAAAGCTCAATAAACTGAAACGCCTTCAAACCTTAGAAAAGTATACCTTGTCACTTTGAACGTAGGCCTAAAAGATAAAACATAGTTTGGATATTTATTGAATTATAATAACTTTAGCTTAGCCTTGGAACACTGAGTACCTACCTATCCAATTCAAAAGCCTATCAATTAGGATGTACTTCCAAGGATAACCTAAACCCCTATTAAAAAAATATATAATTATCATGTGAGTTCTAATACTTAAAGTAACTATTGAGTTCAAAATTGAAATGTTTCCAAGCAGACCGACTTACTATGTATCTAAAATAAGTACGATCGGCTACCTACAGGGAATTCAAAGTTTGAAAGCGTTGATTAAAAACATGTCGACAAAGAGATGTCGCCGTTTATAAAATAAATAATAACACTTCACACAAAGGTCTGTGATAGTCGACAATAGTCGAACAAAATGGGAATTAATTTCTATAAATTCTCGAAACGCCTTCGAATCTGTCGTTGTTTAGGGCCAAACAGAGGCATGCGATTGTCGAAAAGGGCGGTTAAGCCGATTAGCTCGATACACAACAAATACAGCCTTTCGGTTGGCAGTCAGAATTGACACACGTGGGATCGATAGTTTGTGTTTCTTAGATAGAGGTACCGTATCGTAGCGTACGTAATTATCGACGAATACCTACCTCTATTTATGTAAGAACTTTGCGTTGATAATGCTAAATAATCTACCTGCATTCGTATTGCAACATCAATACGTTTTATCGATACTAATATTCTAAATAGATAAATGTTAATGTAACTCTGTCTGTTTGTTCGTTGCGTTCTGTTCACGTCTCTACCGCTATTACAATTTAATAAGTTTTATTTGACCTTTGTCGTATCGTTTGCAGTCCTAGTGGTCAAATGTTCATCCATAGGTTTAGACTTAGATTTAAGTAAATAAAAAATATTGATATTCGCAAAGTTTATTTATACTTATGTATTTATCTTGTATGTAAGGTATGGTTAATTTTGTAACAATAAGTATTGTATAATCATTATTCTAATCTATATCTATCTAAATTAAAAAAAGTTAGGACACTATTTATAACTCAAGTACGGCTGAATCGATTTGGCTGAAAATTGGTGGGGAGGAAGCCTCGAACCAGGAGACGGAATAGAACATTTTTGTGCCTCTAAGGCAAAACAAAGTTCGCCTAGGGTCAGCTAGTTCTCATAAATAAAGCTTATAATAATTATTAAAATGTCATAAAATCACAACTGTATCAGTTACATCGCCTCTGTTCCAAGTAACATAAAGTCTATGGGTACTATTGGGTACTGGGTAGTGGGTAGTAACAGTACCAGAGTGATAAATAGTGAACATGAAACACAATATTGTCGATGTAAGCGCAATATCGGTTATGATGAACGGCCAGCGCCCAGTCACCTCGAAACTGATAACGCGAGCGTCGCTGTTGCTCGGGGACAAGACAACTGTAACTACCTGGTTAGAGACTCTTGTACTAAATATACCATAGTAAAGAGACAGTTTGTCTTTTAGTAGGAGCTTAGGTACATTGATAGGTATATGTAGGTACTTAATATTAAACCCCCTTACTTTTAAATTTAGTCATAAGTTAACGTTAGTAATGTCTGTTAACTTTGAAACTTCATGTCACAGTAAAAGACAAACGTTACATAACGTTAGTCATCGTTTATACGAATTATAAGTAAGAGGGAAAGAAGTTAGATAGGTGCAGAACTTATGCAAAATAAATATAATATAATCTTTCTCTTGAGAATAATCGTTTTTGGAATCTTCACGAAACATCGAAATGTCGTCATTTTAAAATATAAACAAAACATGGAAGCATTTGTAAGAGTTTTTGACAACGTTTGATGAAAACGCATACAAATGGCAAATCAATTTCCACGTCCAGCAAACTTAATAAACTGCAGCAACATCATTTATTAGCCCAGTAAAGCTGATAAGTAAATCAAAGTCACCAAAATATTGTTATACGGTCTGTAGACATCGTTAGAGCTTAGCCAGCACGCGTCAAAGCCATTTTGCGGGTAGCGTTTTACCACCGCCCTCGTCCCGAAGTGGATTTATAGCTCGTGCTTTAATAAACACGTTGTGTTGTATACCTAACGAATATTAATAACTGACATCCTGTAGAGCCGATGAGTTTTCATTTCGCTATTGCCTGTCGACACGTCGTTTGGGGCTTATAAAGATTGCCTGGAGCGGTGAGAAACTTTTTGAGAACAATATGCTGTTTTAAATTTCGTTTAGGGTAGTTTTTATAAGGGAAGCAAATGTATATACTTGGGTATTTAAAATTCAAAGTCCTGACTGATCTATATTTTAACGCAGAGCCCAAGCCGCTGGTCCTAGTGACATGAAATTTGGAGAGTGTGTTCTTTGTGGGGTGTAATGATCCACTAAGAAATGGTTTTTGGAACATCCCGCGGAATCGGAACTAACGCGAGTGAAACCGCGGGACACTGCTAGTATTGTATATTACGCCTACGTATCAGAATATTTTACGACAGATTCGTTTGACTGAAAAGTTCGGCTATAAAATTTTCAGAAAAAAAGGCCTATCTTTCGGTAGTTTGCAGTTCTGATAACGCAACACAATTCTTTATTAAATAGATTTTCCTAAGCCAAAACATTTTGTAAAAAAATATCGATACATAGATCACAAACGAGCTTTATTGCTGACATGGTTTATGATCTAAGAGTTATATCGTGTTTTGGAGCACAAAATCTTAGTATTTGTAGACGAAAATTGTATAGTTCTGTATATATCGCGAGGGCCATTTTTCACGTGCGAGCTACAACGCACAGACATAAAGGTTTACGACACGCCGTCATATTTATGGCGGTGTTGTATTGTGATATATTTTTTGTTGTGCGCATTAGGTTTTATCTGACTTTCCGCTAAATCAAGTAGCTACTGGCCGGTGTCAGGATGTACCCTCGGGCTCGCATATATCATAGTTGCGGAAGCGACCGGTTTGGGGTTACACCGCGCACCGTGCAGCGGGGGAGACTCGCTATCATTTGTCTTATCGATCATACACACACTTACGATTTACAAGATTGGAACAATTAGTTCGGTTTTGTATGCTGTTACTTAGTAATAGATAGATAGATAGAACTACAGGATAGAACGCTTTGTTATTTATTACTCACCACAAAATAAATGACAATAAAAGAAAATAAAAATCTAGACACAATAGGCGGCCTTACCACTGAGAGTGGTCTCTTCCAGGCAACCTCGGTATGGAGAGGATCACACGTATGATTTAGGGTGAGGTTTGTTACCTTCAAAATAATAATACAATAATTAGTAACTAAACTAATGTAAGTGCCTCTGCCTATTCTATAAATTTCGTTTAAACATAAAACAAAATATAATCTAAGTCAACGTTCGAAGTAAATGTACCTATATGAAAATTAGTTCCTTTTTAAATTATTTTCTCGAGCTCCTCCGTTCTTCGGAAGGCACGTTTAGGAGTTGGTCTCGGTTGTTTTCTCAGATAGCAGTCGTTAGGTCAAGTAAGAGGCCTTAGGGCGGCCTGAAAGCTCTAACACTAGGTGAGACATACCTCTATACGAAAATAAGAAGATGAAGAGTATATTATACTTTTTAAAATATCTAAGAAAGTTACCATATTATTAGTAAATAATTTTAAAACACTTAATAAGTAAGTTTGGTTTTTTACTAAGGACTATCGGTCGGTCGATCGACCCCGTCGCACCACCCTCACAGAGGGCAGCCCTCGTAGACACTTCGATTAAGACATCGCGCCCTTTTTTCGGTAAAAAAAGGAAAATGAATAGCTCGAAGCGGAAATATTACATAGTAACGGCATTTCCGCACAATAAATCGGTGAACAATCAAAGGAAACTCTGCCAGTTCCATCGTATATCTTTATTAATGCTACACTTTATATTATTAGATCTGTTTTATCGGTTCTATTGTTGATACACAATTCTCTTAATTGATTGTAGTTTTAGATAATCCTTCCCAAAAAAGGTATATCTTTAAGAATAGTCAAATTGTATGGGGCTAGTAGATTGTGTTTGTTAAGAATCTGTTAGTTCAAAGTGGGTAGGTAGTTGTGATAAATTTTGATTCTGCATTAAAATAGTAAAACAATTGGGATATGTCGACTTCTGTAGCAAGATGGACCAACATTCGCCTACGACATAGAAAGAAGCGAGTTTGATTTCAACTGTGAATAAAAAAATGTAGAACAAAAGTTGGTCACCTAGATTAGCCCTTTTCAGTTCACATTAACAGCACTGAAAGACGTTGTACAGGCATATTGCTAATACAACAAACTTACAAAAAAAAACGTGTGGCACTCGGGGACTGCCGCGTTGAAGCTATTGGATAGCATTTTTCTTAGGCTACATGGTAGGCGTAATGGGGAGTGTTAGGTTTTATTTTCGTTACGGAATTTCTTGATTCGGCCGCGATAAAAGCTTAAAAGCAAATTATAAAGTGGTAGGTACGTTATAAAACGAAATATGCGTCGGGTTACCTGCGTTATCTTCTAGGGGAGGTAAAATCAGAAAATCGATAGCCGTTGCGGCGTTCGCTTATTACACTCGCTCACTAACCTGTCCGTGGCAGTCTAACTTTATACTTTCTTACAAACAAACATTGAAAAACTTTGCTTGTTTTTACTTTTATAGAGTTGAGTAAACGTTATTGAATCCAATAGAGGTTTCTTTGGAACCAAGAGACGGTATGTTTTGAAATTGTTGTAACCATAGTTTTTTTTTCTAAGTAGATTTTGTTTGTATGTTTGGATCAAGTTATTTTTCCAGTGCTAAATTCTAGCAGATTTTGTGATTTTGAGATATTTTCCCGCTGAGATTGAACTTAAAACAGAGCGATAAAGATAGGTTGAATCACAAAATGGAAATTTTCAAAAATAAGTGTGAAAGTAACAAACAATGTAACAATATTTCTAGTAGACCAACAGTGTACCTACCTACCTACATGTTTATTTCCCTATAGCAGCTGCTTTCGATAATACTAGAGTCACCCCGCGGCGTCACCCACTATTGATCTAATTACTCACATAAAATCATCCCCGCGACTAGACAGGAAGTATAGATTGAGACGTCAATACACTTTCCGGCGTCTGCGAGCGGCTTCCCGCTGATTGTTGTGAAAGACCTGTCAATGTGGTCGATTAATGAGCCACAGATTTGTAACCATATATACTTGACCACCAGTCGAGTAGTACCTAATTTAGAAGGCCACACGCGAATTAAAGTGAAGCCACGTGACTTCGCAAAAAGTGCCAGCTGTTGAAAGTTGATTTTAAACGTCTTTATTATAGTGGCAAAATTAAAACACCTTTCTTTTTGGAGTTCGGTTGGTAAACTATTCCTGGATGAAACATATAATTCAAATAATTTGTACTAACTAGATTTTTTAAAAGGAAAATTACTTTAAATTAAAATACGCATTCAAATAAATCCACTCGCGGCGAGGCGAAAAACAATAAAAATTTTGGAATTTAGGGAACATTTTTGGATGCGTATTATTTAAAAAAAAAGTAGGTAGAACTTAAAGACTAATTAGTAAATAACTTGTGCTAAGTTTAATAAAAATATCATTTTGAGTTAACGTTTTGGCATTTCGTAGCAATTAATTAACTTAAGTGCTACGAAATGACGAAAACCAGATTATCTACCAAAATAGGTAAAGAACAATGGCAGGTCGCCAAACAACGTTTTTATCAATTTAAAACTTAGGCGTCTAGATATAAAAAAAATACTAGAAGAATCTACAGAAGTCCCAGAATACATAAAACTAACTAAAACACCTTAATCACCGGAATTAAAAAGATAAGAGTATTTTAAAATAGCCTTCTCGGCCGTTGTCGCCATGTTGGATTAATGAGGAATTAAAAAAACAGTTGCGTGTTTTTTGATATTAGAAAATAAAATACATACGTGATTAAAATATAGACGTTACACGCAATTACAATAACAGCATTACATAATTAAGTTGTTTTGACGTTTTTAAGTTTCAGTATCTCGACAAATGGCATCTCGAGAGTCCGGGGCCAAAAAAGAAAAAAAAAAGTTTCAGTCTAAATATGGTGCATCGGAAGTTGAAGTAATAGTAATAATAACTTATTTTTTTGTTTTAAAAACGTTCGTCCTTTTGAATAAACTAATAGTGTCAAAAACCACAAATAAAATATTGAAATTCATTCGTTATACACTCATTTTTAGACGTTTTTGTTGGGTGATATCAAGACCGCCTATGTTCTTTAAACTTTATTTCTTACCACACTTAGGAATTTAGGCTTTTTGAGAAAAAAAATGCTTTCAAACATGTTAGTACCCGGCGGGACTCGAGCCCGTGACTAGTATTCTGTTCCAGCGCGATAGCTGCTATGCACGGGTAATTCTCCCAGCATTTCTTTAAAAACTCGGTGGGTAAATTTTAACAGTGTAAGAATTTGTCTGTTTTACAAGGAGAGAGTTTGGTGAAGAGAGAGATAAAGGTGAATAGATTCGATTAACAACGTTTATCTCTCCAGCCGCGACCGCCCGCGAGCCGATGACTCAGCGCGGACTAATGGTCACTCGGTTTGCTTGGAACATGATTAATTATCGCTATCTGGAGGCCGATCTTCGTTGATGGCTCAATGATGAGAGGTGGTTATGGTCACTTAGCTTTTGAAATATACTAGATGTGGTAAAACACTTTCTATATCTGGGGCTTTACTCATCATCATCATCCGAGCGATGTTCACGGTTGCATCCCCTTCGAGAGCCCGGGGTCCGCTTTCCTACTTTTACGTTTCCACTTTGCACGATCTTCGGCATCCCGTGTAGTAAGACTATTTGCACGCATATCCGATCTTACGACGTCAAGCCAGCATTTCTTGGGTCTTCCCAACTTGCCGCGGCCGGGCGGAGGCGCCATAGCAAGACATTTGTTCCCCACGTAACTAGCCTGGGGCTTTACTATAAGCTTTAAATTACTCGAACCTACAGATCTTAAGCAGGTCTGATTAGGTCTGTCTTGTTAAAATTATTTTTGGTGACTTACTAATACACTTTAAATCTAAAGCACAAAATACAGCCCACACCTAGCACACATATAAAGAAATTCGTGCTTGTGTGCTGTAGGTGAGGGCTGTTAAGGTAAAGTTTCAAAGTAAGTGTCTGGCGTGTGTTTGGACTTTTAGTATTTTTTTTTGTGTTTAGAATTTATTTCGTTTTTTGTTTGAAGTATGTTTTATATAAATAAAAAAAAATGAAGGGTAAGAACTGCACGAGTTAGCTCCTGCAATTTAGAGCTAAGAGTAAGGCCTCTGGGTGTGATATTATTTTTAATCATCGATCGAATGGTGGGTTTTTGTATTTACTTACCTTTATTATAAAGATTGTGCAATTGATACCTTCAGATTACGCCTAGGTATACTAGATAAAGATAGAGCGAAACGACACTTATTTGTTTAGCAATATCTTATCTAATATGCAATTATTAAACGCATATAAGGTACAGGACTTAGGTAATGTCCATAAACTATTACCTATCTATACCTACTCTACGCTAAATATTATATTACCAGTCATAAGTAAAATAAGGCTTAAAGTAGTATAATAAAAAATGAATCACATTCAAATAAGAAAACTGTGACAGCCTCTTTCGAATATGTATATGGAAGGATGCTTCAAAACCAACCAAAATCTTCTCCTAACGACTTTCTATTGAAATCTAATAAATGGGCATCAAACAAATCGTTAACGTGAAGCTACTGTTCGTTAACTAATAAAAAATAAAAGTGTAAAATAGTATCAAGTAATGTGTTCTTCCAACATCGATCACTGTTTGAACTGTCCATATTAAAGGGGAAATTGAATTACCCCAGGGGGTCTCCAATTCACTGTCCACGGACAAAGCTATGCGCTGGACATCGAACTGAATAAAAACTTTGGCATCCCTTAAACCGTTTTAGAGAAACAGTAGGAAATTTATATTTCCGATTAACGTTGAAAAAGGTAACACATTTGATATGTTTTTTAATCTAAAATATCGTCACACTCGAATCGGACGCTGCCGCTTCTTTGACTTTTGTGAGTATGAATGATTTAAATTACACTAATCCTTTTACTAGTTAATTCTTTGAAATTCGGAAGCTGAATTGGAGGGCCTTTTGAGAGCCGACGCGTTTGTAATTCTTATAATTGGTCGCTTTTATTCAAGTCGCGACCGGAAAGGAGACCCACGTCAGGGTATCTCGCTCATAAAAGGATTTGTGACGCCAAAATGAAGTGAGAATATTTATGCGAAGTTATAATGGTCCATTCTCCTCCGCAGACAGTGCGTCGCCAGCGTAAGGGAAAAACATTCCGATTTGGGATTTGTTTTTTGCGCTCGTTGGAGGTCTTTGTGCATTAATAAGTTGGAGCTTGGATTAAAAAAGTTGTCAATGTGCGTGCAACCAATAAATTTTTACTCATCTATAGGTACGGACGTTTATAAACTTTATATATATTCCGTTATCTTATACTTATATTTATTGTTCGCAAAACAATTCTAGTGCGATGATAAATAAATAGACACTGATTGTATCTTGAAGTACCTTCTTTAATAACATTTGAGATAAAAGACAATATTGATAACTAGTAATTTAATATCTGTTTGTATTGTTTGATAATACTATCACAATTATTGGTAATTGTCATAATACCTATGATTATAGTAAAATAGCTACCTACTTTACTTTAGATTTAGAAACAGACAGATGTATTGTAATTATTCAGCTGAATTTTCAACTTATTAAATTCGAATCGTTGTTTATATTCGCACAAAGCAACAATCAAATATTAGGGATACATAATCTGAAATGACAGTTTATTCGGTTAAATAGACTGGGCGATAGCAACCACATTCTGAATTACAATTTTACACTATTCTCCAGAGGCGTTCATTCACGCCATGGGTTATTTCTAGTAAATCGCACACCAATAGCGAATTTTAGCTATTGATGTGTGTTTTGTGTTTTCAGATATGTGTTTGTGTTTAAATTTAGTTTTACACAGTTTTATGCAACGGTGCAGAAGCGTAAAATTGATTCCGAGTTTGTATAACGAAATGCGGAAAGACTACATTAAGATCCATTCATGGATGTTAACCATTTATAAAAAAACACAACTTACGCACTACGGAGTACGGGCCCGGGCAGGTAGCTGCTATTTATGAATGAATTTTGCAATTCATAGTTTTTGTTTACTTAACGTGTACTTACTTAATAAATTGACTTTCTACATCACTATATACCTACTCCTAGTTAGCAAAATGACAGGGACATAACCGTTCGATTAATATCTGTACCTATGTAGAGATAAAAATAATAAATAGGTAGGTATGTTGATTAACGGTTTTACATCTAGTAAAAAATGAAGTTTCCCGTCATAAGCTACAAAACTAGTGGTATGCAATTTAATGTCATTTTCACTGAAAAGTTGCGTAGACTAGACACAGCGCGAGCGGTTACTATCTACCTTTTTAAAAAAGTGACTGCTTTTGTGAAATTGACTTTATAATGCATTCTATAATTGTAAATCTGACTTAATCTACATACGTCCATAAACAAACAAAAGTTAATGACCGCAAAGAAGAAAGTTTGTATTATTTTAACTTCAACTACAAGTGCCATGCCATTCAGTTTCCTCTTTAGGAGAGTGTCGGACACTTTATCCGATATTGCTTTTCAATGGACACCCATTTAACTTTGGAAGTGTTTTACAGCCACCAGAAAAAACGAGTACAATCCGGATGCGAATGCTTCTAAACTCGGTTTCCCACGACTGGACAGTTATTTAAGTTACAATAGTTTTATGAAGTGACAATTTCGGCACTTGTTTGTTTCTTGCGTTTTGTTTGAGGGACAAAGCGCCATGTGCGCAGGAGTGATTGTTTTCTATAACAATTTGGGTAACAGATGTTGTTCGTTCATTCATTATTTAATGAGCATAGTCAAAAGTTGTAAAAAGGTATAAATTGATACTTTTGAACCTCTTATGTATGATATATTATTCCCCTTCAACAAATTTTCTTAGTATGTTGTAGATTAATCAATTAATCAGTAAATCTTATTTATAGTCTTCCTTATCATGCATATACTATTTTTATGTTGGTACTGGTTGGAATTGGTGATAAAAAAAATCGGTTTTAATATCGTTGTTTTTATTATTTTTAGACATTTTACAAAGCTACTATTACTGTAAAGTCATTTAAACATCGTTGAAAAAATGGTTAAAATAATAATAAAATTTCTTATCAGCATCGCCAAAACCCAAAGCAAAATCTATGTTGAAATACCTATTCAAATGAATGAACATTATTCTGAATCTTGAAATCCCTAATTTCTATAATAATAATCTAAAATATTGTTTTTTAAAGAAAATGTTAAAATTGGCCAATTATATGTGTAATTGTATTGCAGGGACGGATGTCCGGAAGTGTCCGGTCGACTGCGGCGTTCTGTTTACACAGATTGAAACCGCTGGAATCAATGGAGGCCAAGATGCGACCAGCCGACCACCCATCGAGTGCTGCGTCGAGTACAGACACTCGTTGCGGTCAAGCTGGACGAAAGTGTAAATATTGGTGAATATTTCACAAACTAAGTAAAATTTAATAATAAGTTAAAGACGCACAACGCAACTAACAATAAAAACACGACGGAAAAATGTACAGATCGCAATGACATTTTGGGATTCTTTGGAGTCTACCTAGATGTAGGCGATAATGAAGATAAATCCATAATTAAAGTTTTTCTTCAAGAACCAATAGTTTGTATGGATAGAACTGATCACACGGAATATTTAAACATTGACGATAAATTAAAAGTTTCGCAGATTGAAGGATACATGAAGACCATAGATTTAGTCGTTGTAGTTATGTAGTTATCTACTTGAGACATAATCTAAGAAAAATACCGTTAGAGTACAACTTACACTGCCAACATACCTACTGCCAACACAAGAATACGATCCTACCTAAATTGACAAATGTGTAAAACACCTACGAATGTCTATTTAGAGTGGGCGCTGTAGTCATTCATGATGAGTTTTATGTGAATTTATCTAACAGGGGATCAAATAAATATATTACGATATCCACATACCTATTTTACTAATCGGCCAATGGTCACGTATCCGGTGTTTTCAGCAAAATATAAATGTCCATTTTATTTATGTATTTGCGTACTAAAAACTGATAAACACACCGTATATTGGCAGGGAAAAATATAATTAATTCTAATTGAACGAGTATCCGTTACGCTAGCAATGACGCGGCAGACGTGATCGTGCCAACATTTCTCCGACCTTTGCTTGACAACATTGTTCCACATTTTTGACGGTCAAACTTTATTTTTAATTTAAATATTTTATGCTCATTTTCATCGTTAGGAATGTTCAAACTTATAACGATTTCTATGTAACCACCTAGCCTCAATCGACGAGACTGTTTCATTGTATTGTTGCCAAAAATATAAAACGCGATGATGTTATTTTTACGATTGTTCTATTGAAAATATTAGAATTATGTACCTAGTTACTTTCTTTTAACAGTTTATCGTCGCCGTACAGCGAGCATTACAACTCTGTGTCCATTTATCAGGGAACCTTTAATTCCAGTCCACATTTAACTATTGTTGACGGGCGTTATTCTGTAAACGGTTCTCATTATAAAACTACACTTTGTATAAAAATATGAGTTGGAGTATAAAGGTAAACATTGATTTTTTGTATCGCCTGAGAGAATACATGTTTGGGCCGTCACTGACAGAGGCACAATGGGACAATGAGGGATGATCTTGAATGGACGACCGCACACTCGGAGTACGCGCTTACATACATTTGTGTCAAATAATTACATGAAGAAAATTGTAGGCCGTTTCTGTTGTAAGTAAGTGAATGTAAACGAGGCTAGAAATTACAAGTATTTTGTAAAGCACTTATTTGTAGTGCTACGGAACGCTACGATTTTTTTTCTTACGTAATACAACTACGAAAACAATTCTACCGAGTTAGCAGCTGGTTACTTAGATATTTTTTTGTTGTTCAGTCAGATTTATAAAATTCAATAATTCAAAAATGTGGTCCTTTAATAAGATATTCAGATGATCGTTTTGAATCGTCAGTAATATAATCTAGTGTGTCTTCGGAACGCGACCCCCCAATCAGAAGACACAAGATACTCATGGCGTTTGCTTTTTTTGTAGTGATTAAAACTAGTTACATTTTCCCATGTCTTTATCGCGTATTTATTTGTAACTATGTTAACAAATCGTGTGAATTTAAAAAGTTTAGTGATTAAAATTGTAAATAAGCTATATATACTATCCTTACTAACATTATTTATATTATAAAATTTATAAATAATATTTTAAACATGTTTAGTCTCGGCTTAGCTTAGACGATTTCATCGCACCTTGTCCATTCATTTTAGCCCTTAATTTACGCACTTTTTGATAAGTTAAATTTTTTAGTAGATAACGAAAGACTAAATTTTACAAGCCAGGTGTGTTAAACCTCTATATTACATTTTGAGACAGGCAATAGTTGCGGTAACGTATGACATGATCACACCCACTCTGCGGTATGAGTTCTCCGCCCATCACAGACTCGGTTCAAAGTTATTTCAATAAAACCAACACCATTGTACTCATCTGATAAATCACACTATTTGTTATTAACAAATTCATGAAATCTATTGTAAAGGGAGAGTATTGGTGTCTATACCTACTCTACTTGATCTATGCTCCAACAAAGTACTTACCATCTTAGGTAGGGATCCTTAGTACTATTTATGTATTCTGTGGCAGGGATCTATATAAGAAATGTAATCTTCTACTTCTTTGTCTTTTCCTTTTCCTACTAGTGGTGGGGTCGGCTCTCCTAATTAATTTGCGCCAGGCACTTCTGTTCAGGATTGTGTCTAAACCCCTTACTTATAAACGATGACTAACTTTATGTAACGTTTGTCTTTTACTGTAACATAAGGTTTTAAAGTTTAGACAAACTTTACATAATCTTAGTCATCGTTTATAATTAAGGGGGTTAATCTCTATCGATATAAGAAATGTAAGATAAAGAATTTTGAAAAACTTTGTATGGGTTTTGTTTCCCCAAAAATGTAGGACAATTTTGATAAAAGCTAGCGATTGTGGATTTGATTTTTAGATCATTTTTTTTGTTTTAAAGTGAAGTATAATAATAATACCCCTCAATGTCTCACTATTGGGAAAAGGTCTCTCACATCTTATCCTGCGTTGGTCAAGGCCAGCCTGGCTCGACGTGATGACACTAACGTTTTCGTGACAGACCTCGACGTCGTCGAGCATCCGAATTTGTCCTCGTCCGTTCTAAATATATGACCTGTCTAGTCCCATTTAAACTTAGCTTTTTGCCTACATCTGTGGCTTAGGCTTATAACGCAGGACAGTATTCCGTATGCGGTCTGTACTCTTTATGCTAAAATGTTGCGTTCAGCATTCATGATTGCATAGCTCTTTGGCATACTTTGAGTTTGGGAGCCGCAGTCATTGTCCATTACTTACTTAGGCCTTACCATCAACTCTAAATTGTGTAATTCTTAAGCAGATCTGATTTCAGGTCTGATCCAGAAATTTAATTGTTTGGATTGTTAAAATTGTTTATGGTTCAAATACTACATAACTTATAAGGGTTTAGCTGATGAGCTTGAGCGCTGCCTCAGAAAGGGGCCATGGCCTTCGGTCTGGCGAATATTTGGCGCAGAATGTGTCTTCGGCCATTCAGCGGGAGAATGCCGCCAGCATATTGGGCACTTTTGACCGTAATGAATCAGGTATTTGATTGCGCAGGTTTAAAAAAAATCTTATATGTATTTGTGTTTTGATTTGTTTTGTTGTTTGGTCTATTACTTATTAACAAATTCCAAGGTTTATGGACTTTAATTTTAGAAGAACTACAAAATTTATATGTAGAGGTAAGTTTCTGCTTACACATAATCTTACTCGGGTAAAACTATACAAGTATATTTTTCACCCGGGTGGAAAGTGTTTGTTTGTTCGACGCCATTGCTCGTTGAAGCGAGACGGCTATATTCATACAGGCACTTACTTCCTAACAAGAACAAAAGGTTGTCGTCTCTATTACCTAGCGAAGGAATCACGCTGCTACCGCGTAGAATACGCTGAAAATGTAGACAATACAAGGAATTACAAAAATAGGAACTTAACTCATACTTCGTTCTTTTAATTTCAGTCTACGACGTTTTGGTTTTTTGAAACTGACATTTTTTTTTCAGAAAGAGGTGTCAAATTATAGTCTACAATTAAAAACGGAGTATAATTCGAAGTTCCTATCTAAAATAATTTACTTCTAATCTTAACGAAATATACTTTGGTAATTCCCGCAAAGGTTTTCTCGTTTACAAATAAATTATTTTAAATGAAAAGCATAATTGATAGAATCTTTATCTAAAAGTAATATTAAATGCGTATTATGTTTTCTTTAGATTTAATAACCTTGGTCTTCAATAACACTTTGTAGTCTGTTGTAGGTATAGTAGAGATTTTGTGTTTTTAATATTAGTTTTTATACTGTACATACATATTTTTTGTAGTTTGTCTTCAAGGCCTAGTAGCTTAACCTGTTTACAGCTAGGTAGGTACTTACATCAAGCTTTGAAGTTAAACGAAACGTTAGCGCGATTCACTTTTACCATTGGCACCATCCAGTGATAAACTGGCGTCAGTGGTAAAGATAAATGCAAAAGTGCGTCGTCATTGCGTTCACGGGTTTCTATTGGTCTAGCTAGTGTTTATTTTAGGATTCTGTACCCAAAAGTGAAAATGGTTCGGAACCCTTCGTTTGCGAGTTCGACCCGCATTTGGCCGGTTTTCATTTAATACCCTGGTCAAAACGACATTCTATACATTTCTCTTATACTATGCCGAACGATCTTCTAAACCCCTGAAAATCCGTCTCGAGTAAATTGAAATTGGAAAGAGATAGAGCAACATTCTGTATAGTGTTTCAGTACAAGTGCGAAAGGAATGGGGAATTGGAGTGAGAGCTCAATAACGAGGCAGCCAAGGGTTGGCTGTTTCTCTTACAGGCTTGGGTACTTTGTGAGAAGCAATATGTGAAGATTTATGTACCTCCCGCTATGTACTGGGAATACTTATAGGAACCTTATGACGCAACTTGTTTCCATTGTTCTCCTTTCTAATATGCGATGAGGTGGGTAGGTGTTTCTGAGGCGATGCAGTAGAATTTTCCTATGATACGTTCCTTGCGTACTTTTACAATACTATGTGGTACGAATACGTAAGTACTACAGTATACGTAGTACAACTTTGTTGTCTGAAAAGCTGTGACAAACCATTTATTAACTAACGATTAGTGTTCATATTACCGACACCTCTAGAACAATCCATGAATAGTTGGGTAAATTGCTTAAATTTTCCTAAAATTCGATTTAAAACCACAATTTTAATTGTCATGCATATAAGTGCAAAAAAACCTATCTAAAATTAAATTTTGTTTTATCTTTTTCAGTCAATCCTGAAGAGACCTGTAAAGGTCTCGAAACGTTGAGTATTTAAACAATGCTAATAGTATCGCCGCGCGATTAACACCGAACAATGAGTTTAATTTCAATCCAACATCGCGAAAACAGAATAAAAAATAAGGTATCTACGTATCTCTTATTTTTTTCTGGTTCATTCACTATCTCATCTATCTAAGACAGATTGCAGGGTTTGAAAATAGCAACTCTAAATAAAAGATTGAACAAAATGTTAGCACAAAGATCACGTTCAAATTAGACGGCTACGAGACAATGGGGCGCTTCTACTAAGTAATCACGATTGATCGACTTCTTTATTGCATCCGACTCTTTGACGAAGACGTTAGTAGGTAGGTATAGATAGGTGCACAAAACGGGTTTACCAACAAACAGAATTACCAACCCCTAGGTATAAACGATGATGATAACAGACAGGATCTTTGCAGACAGATGAATAATATTATTAATATACAAATTTCATACTATATTTATTTATTTACTTTTACATTTTAGGGAAACCAACAGCTATCGCTATCAATACATACTTAAAATACAATAGAAATAGGGAAGCCAATAATGGGTATCCACAACTAGAAATAGTGTCTTGCACAGACGTTGTTCAAAGAATGGAAAATGACTCATGGTAGGTACTACGTAACTAAGTAGATAGTATAAATGGTCATACGAGGTAAAGCTTGTTACCGGTGCCGGCAAACATCTTGGAAATATCTGGAAGAAGGAAGAAGGAAACGAAGGAAGGAAAAATGGAAGGGAAGGGAAGGGGAAGGAAGGGGTAAGTTCGCGCAGTAGGTAACTTACACTTGCTTGCGACTTCTTTGAAAAATCGACTTCAGCGCATCAGCCATTTATTACACTAACGAGTTAATTTACCGTTTATTCTACCCTAAGTTTGGTGATAGAGCTAATCATTTGATTTTTAGGACAATCGGACGACTAGCATGGATAATTCACCGCAGGAATTACTTAGGAGAATCTAAGAGAGTCGGCTAAAAGCTCTAAGTGGAATATGTGCCAAGTTTCCAAGAAATGGCATACCTATCTATACTATAAAACTTACATCTACCTATTGATCTATTTTATAGTCTTGATTTTTGTATTATTTTGAATCGTTAGTATTAACTGTGAAACGCAGCGTATTTAATCACGTAGGTAGGTAGGTACTTGTGAAAACAGTTTCACTAAAAGCAACCAAACACTTTTATAGGCTAGCAGGTCGATGTTTTTAATAAATCGTATTCCGACAAAAAATTTGGCATCAACAACATACCATTCATTTTAATAATATATTACTAACATCCGATTTCAATATTCAAATTGAATTCGCTCCGCAAAGTAGCGTGACCAACGCGATCCCTCCCACTTAATCTCGGAGTATCGCTAACAAATTTAATATTTGCTCACACTGACTTATCCTTATAAATCGTTGACAATATTAAAACCGCCAGTACATTTGATTGCTGTTTCTGGAACACCCCTGCCTTATAGGGGATGGTGTGTGTTCATAAGACATAGAGGTAGAGTAACTAATAAGTAACTACCTACTATTTCTGGAGGTCGTGGTTTCGAGTCCGTTTAAAACAAATCGAATTCGTTTTTTCTTTTGGAAAATGAAATCTGTGCTATTGCATGCTCTTACGGTGGAGGATAACATCGTAAGGAAACTCTTGTCTTAAAATAACGTACAGTTATGTGGCTACGTTACGGAGAATTCTTTTTTAGATACCTAAGTAGGTACGTAAGTATAATAAGTCTCTTACCGATCGGTTATAATTTTAGAAAAAATCAGCCTTACGTTGAAGAGCCTGAATATATCGGTATGATATTTTGTTTTATCTTCCAAAATTGCCAATGTCAAAAATGGTATGGTAGAACTCAAGACTTTTCGACGACCTCCGTGGTGCGTCGGGCGGGGAACAAGTATTATCTCTGTATAATCGCTAGCGTCTATTACTTGTCCCACAGATTTCCATCCGGCAACTTTGCACCCCAGTATGCAAGTCCATGCACGGATTTACCAGTAATCCCAGCTTCATGCTTACTGCCTTTTGATGGCTTGTTCTCTGAGTTACTATATTAAATTGTTACGGCTTATTATTTTACTCGTAAATTAATCATCAGAAAGTAAGTAAGTAGGTGTGTAAATATTTGTGCTTGTTCGGAATTATTGAAAATTAATTATGAAAAGGATAACAAATGATAGAACTGCGTATTAAATTGTGTAGATCGTTAATTTGAAATGTAAATCGCTTATTTGTTACACTCTAGGGCAAAGGCCTCTTCTTAAAGGGGTTAGGCAGTAAGACGCCACAGTAAGAGCCTAGCCTGGATTGGCGCCTACGTGTTTTCTAACCCACGCCTGCGAACCATGGTAGGTTTCTTCACGATGTTTGCGATGTTAATAGCGCACATATTTATTCTTAAAGATACTAACACTAGCGTACGCGGTAAGCCAGAATTTGAACACACGACCCTCAGAATGAAAGTCGGTTTATCTACCACTAGATCAATAGTCAATACCGCTCAGAAGATAACGTTTGTCACTGTCTGTTAACTTTGAAACTTCATGTCATAATAGAAGACAAACGTTATATAAAGTTAGCCATCGTTTATAAGTAATGGGGTATTATGTTTATTTATAGTAAGACCCAAATAAATGGTCAGGTTTGCAAGTATACAACACATCCATCAAGGCGGAATAATCCGACCTCGGTGGCGCGTCGTGCGAAAGCGCGACTGCAATGCAGGAGGTTGCGGGTTCGATTCCCGCCGGGTGCAAGTATTTATGCTTAAAAAATAAATATTTGTGTCTGGTCTGGGTGTCCCTCTATGTATAATATGTATGTATTTACAAAAGAAAAATAAATATAAGTATTATATCCGTTGTCTAGTCACCGTAACACAAGCTTAGTCGCTTACCACGGGGCTAGATGGCGCTGTGTGTTGTTCGGAGAAATTATTTATTTATTTATTTATCCCTATAGCCAGTTGTTTTCAAAGTTCAAACTGATTAAAAACTAAACAGGTCTAGCCCTCTATGGCGACAATGACTGTCTAACTAAGCGAATAAAGGGCGACACCCTGACAACGCAAAGCTGGCGTGATGGATCCATTTAATATCGTGCTCTGATACCTCTGGCCAGAGATAACCACCCACCATTTGATTTAAATTTTATTTAAAGAGAACCCTTTGGTGTTGACAGCCTGATTAATAAATTGGTTTTCGCTTGCGGTTTAATTTATTAAAGGAATAATTCTTCAACCTATTGAACATAACCAGCCATTATGAATAAAGGCAACCATTGAAAGTAGTAATTTCTAAGAAGACAACACTAACATAAGGAAACACAACATGGAAAGCTAATAAAGGGTAGTCTCCTGAAATCTGATGTCCGATCAAAACAGTTCGGGCGTATTAAGTAAGATGTAACGGCAGGGGTCGAAGGGTGAGGCCGAGGGTTCCGCAGGATATTGCCTAATCATTCCCGCCTTCACACCCTACTAACTGCCAGTTGTTTTAACATTCATCGCGTTTTATATCGCACCCCGCCACCTCGCCCCGGTCCATTCACTTTGATCACTATTGTTTATCTAAAGTGTTTAAATATTCTCTTCTAGAACTTTAGCGCTATGAAAACATTAAGTTAAATTATGATAATATATTTTTGTAATCTTCATTCTTATCAATTATAATTATTTTTGACGAGCAATTATAATGTCAACATCTTGCTTTTAAATATCGAAATAAATTAACTTACTGTTATTTATGCAGTAAAATATACGTCCCAAGACGGTCTTGATATTTTTACGTAATTGGTTTGCCAGGTTAATAATGCGGAAAACAATCCCAAATTCCGAAAAGCTGCAGCGCTGCGTTGTGAACTCGGTCCCGCGTTCACGGGTTATTAATCCTGATAAAGCACTGCCTGATTCAGTTGAAAGGGTTACTGACAACGGACCTCTAAAATATTGTGACATTTTGTTACAATAAATATTTTTCCCTAAACATACGCAACATGAACTAATTTATTTAATGTTCTTCAAATATTCATTCAGTAAATGTATCTATTGCAAATACAATTAATAAATACAAATTGTAAAATGTTCTCGCTTGGTATAAATGTTCTACAAATATCGTAGTATTGTGCAATAACATCACCGGACCTAATACGATCGGAAGGAAAGGTAGGTATAGAGAATGGGCTCCAAACTCGTACATCATTCGTTCAATGAGGGTGCAACAATCGGACAACAAGCCATTGAGTCTTCTCCTCATTGTATGACGTAATTTTATCAAAAATATAGGAGACGACAATGGGACGTGCCGACAAAAGTCGGAAGAGCGGATGCGATTCGCGTCGTCTCGTCGCCGACAAATGTAACGAGTAGGCTTTTTTACGCAATCTCTGCTGTGACACAAAGAACGGTCATTTGTCGCGAGGGGATGTTTCCACCCACAAGTCAGCGGTATTGCCTCATCGTTCATCATGGACAATTGCTACAATCGGAAACGACCTCAAGAATATCGGAACTTTTGAGCCACTTGTACCTATAGTAAAAAGAACCATTGATTTTACTAGCTTGATCTGTACACACAGGTGTGCTTTTTATTTTCACTGTGAGAATAGTCGGTGAGCTCGAAGCATGGTTCAATTTAAAAGAAAAGAAAGCTTAAAAACACAATCAACCCTTTCAATTTGACCTATCGATCTGTAACGTTGATTTATATATTTATAGCCCAGCAATTAATCCCACAGCTTGATGTCAGCCATTAAGAAAGCGTGGCAGAGTTGACACAATCTATGTGGCCGGTGTCATTAGAGAACTTTTACTGTTATAGCATATCGTAACTTCGATCGTAGTACACCGCGCACCCTGTAATTAGTCCACAATGGGCTACAACCTCAGTACCACGGCATTCAATACCAAAATTAAAAACTATTCTATTTCCGTTTCACAAAAGATCGCTGGTTATATAAGTTACTGGGTACACATCGCACTGACTGAGCAAGCGATGGTTGCCAATACTAAACATCTAAACTGTGGTAAAAAATAACTTTACCCCTAATTGCATGATGGGGTCAGCAGACAATAGCATCACTTTGGTCATTGCAACAACGCGATGGGCATGTCGAGATTGAATTGATTTTATGCTTGCCAGGAAGTCATGCTATGAGTCAGAGGGTCGTATTCTTGTGGCAAAAAGTAGGTATAATAGATAGTAAGACTACTTAAAAAAGATCACCTTACTAACCTATAATTCGAAAAGTCATTGCATAAGATAACAATTGGTTTTGTCGGTGAAGCTACAAACGGTACGCTCGAAGAATGAATCTCTTTCCATGGTCAAAGGAAGGAAGTGAATAATCTATATTCGATTAGTATAAAAGTACAATGAGCTCCGGCATAATACGACGCTACTGTTACGTCGATGTTACGCGGATCCGTCAAAAGCATGACTTTGTAATATTTTATATATTAGTATACAATACAATAAAAATAAAAAATGAACATAATTTTGTACTTAAGCGAACGAAATAGCGGAGGATTTACCTAGGCTTCAATGAACCGGAAGAAGCTTAATTAAATTTAATTGATTTGGAAGAATTTATAGCGAAGCTGTTGATGACGTACAAAAAGTTATCTATGGCTTAAAAACAGGCTAAGTATGAGTCGGACTCGCGGATGAAGAGTTCCGAATCATTATGTAACGTCGTACAATATATTTATATTTATTTTATTTATTTATATTATAACAAAAAACACGGTTTTTTTTTAGGATATTTATCTTCTGTCTTTGCGATATTGGATTAAAATAAAAGACATTTTTCGGTTTGAATCGCGTGGCGTTTATTGCTTTTAGCATTGTTCAACGCTCAGCGTTTCGAGACCTTTACAGGTCCCTTCTTCAGGATTGATGTTTATCATCAATTAAATATTTATTTTATTCTGTTTTAGTATACTTGATGTTATAGCAGCGACATAAATATTCGTCTCTATGATGCATATCTAGGTACAGAACCTATTCTGTACCTATAGATACCATTAAATTGGCAATGAAAGAAGCTTGCATACCCACAATGTTATGCAGAACACTAATAACTCGTCGGTTTAAATTCTCTATTTAATTGCGCTGCTATAAAGGAATCGCTACGTGAAGTCTTTAACGTCAGAGATTATGATGCACGCCTTGACGTATTTACCACAACTGATGCCAGTACTCGCCGGTTCGTTGCGAGTAATGGAAGCATTAGGAGAAATGAATTTCGACTTCAAGTCAACAGTAATGAAATGAAATGGGGTGCAACCATGCACTGGCAATATTACAATAAGCATTCTAGCAAATTTTTAAATATACATTTTTTCTTTGATCTTTTGTAATATAAAAATAATACTGACTTTATTACCCTTTTTGGTTCGAATTCATAAATATTTCGTAATTTGATTTTTAAATGCTTTAGGTCTAGGTATATCTCCTAAAAATATTTAGAAAATACATCTTCAAAAATTCACTCGCGGCGAGGCTCGAACTCGCTTTCGTTAAAACGAGCCTAAGTCGAAAAAAGAAGACAAGGGAAACATACACATTCTTAAATTTTCGCTCAGGGTGGGAACTAGCATGCATGGTTTATTTCTTTAAGACGCACTGGGGTATAGACCCAGAAACGCGATTGAATTTTGAAGCTGTTTTTTCTTCAAAATTATTTCTAGAATTCATAAGATAGTCTGTTTGTATGTAATTCGTTCATTAGAGTAATACATAATATACTATAAGATATTTTACAAGTGTCAAGCGAAAGTCCAGAGGTAGAGGACCTTAAGGGGTACCCGAATCACCCCCATGTATGTTCCGCGATTTTTCTTGGTTTAGAAGTTATGGCCTTTTTTCTCATTTTTCTACTAAAATGCGACCACTGATACCTTTTTGGTCATACTTACTGCAACAATTGAGGTAATTGGCCGATTTCTTTTCAAATGTGGAGCTGAATAATAGGGTCATGTTACCTGTTACAAAAAAAAGGCGTAACACTAACCAAACTGTTACAAATTAAAAAAGAATATCATAAAGTAATACATAATATACTATAAGATATTTTACAACAATTTGATTTTAATGCAGAGCAGACTGGCCAAGTTTGTAAATATTTTATTCGGAAGAATATTTTTTCGGACATACAGGGTGTCCCAGAAACGAGTGTCAAGCGAAAGTCCAGAGGTAGAGGACCTTAAGGGGTACCCGAATCACCCCCGTGTATGTTCCGCGATTTTTCGTAGTTTAGAAGTTATGGCCTTTTTTCTCATTTTTCTACTAAAATGCGACCACTGATACCTTTTTGGTCATACTTACTGCAACAATTGAGGTAATTGGCCGATTTCTTTTCAAATGTGGAGCTGAATAATAGGGTCATGTTACCTGTTACAAAAAATAGGCGTAACACTAACCAAACTGTTACAAATTAAAAAAGAATATCATAAAGTGAGCGTTGACAAAACGCTATAAACACTTTAAAGAGCAATTAAAAGAAAAACTCGCCTATTTTTTTTTTTTCAAACCAACTTCAAAAACTTCCTTATTTCATTAGCTATCTACCCTATTAATTTTATTGGTCTATCATTAGAGGATCATATCAAAAATTTTATTTAAAAATTCTTTGGTCGAAAATTCTATCACTCTTCCCTATTACGAAGACTTCGCTGTCTGACCGTCTGTCACCGGGCTGTATCTCATAAACCGTGATAGCTAGACACTTGAAATTTTTACATAGGATGTATTACTGTACCCGCAAATATTGAAGGGAGCTCCCATACAACAAACGTGATTTTTGACATAAAAACGCAACAATACCACGATGTATTTTACCACTAGCGCCATCTCGTGATGATTTTTGTCTTCCGCAAAAAAACTTCTGCGCAAATCTTAATTAAGATTTGTACAAATAAATGTATTAAATAAAATAATAACAAATATGTTTTTTATGTTATTCGATCAGGCCGGGAGTTTCCCTTCAGGTTTAAGTAAGATGAGTGAGAGAATTTTCGACCAAAGAATTTTTAAATAAAATTTTTGATATGATCCTCTAATGATAGACCAATAAAATTAATAGGGTAGATATCTAATGAAGTAAGGAAGTTTTTGAAGTTGGTTTGGAAAAAAAATAATAGGCGAGTTTTTCTTTTAATTGCTCTTTAAAGTGTTTATAGCGTTTTGTCAACGCTCACTTTATGATATTCTTTTTTAATTTGTAACAGTTTGGTTAGTGATACGCCTTTTTTTTTGTAACAGGTAACATGACCCTATTATTCAGCTCCACATTTGAAAAGAAATCAGCCAATTACCTCAATTGTTGCAGTAAGTATGACCAAAAAGGTATCAGTGGTCGCATTTTAGTAGAAAAATGAGAAAAAAGGCCATAACTTCTAAACTACGAAAAATCGCGGAACATACATGGGGGTGATTCGGGTACCCCTTAAGGTCCTCTACCTCTGGACTTCCGCTTGACACTCGTTTCTGGGACATCCTGTATATTGTCAGCTGTCACGTCAAATTTAAGATTTTCATCATTAAGATCTACTATAGAAGTCAGTTGTTAGCAAAGTTAGGTTTGTATTTCTAGATTTGGAATCAATGTTGATTATGTGAATATTGTCTTCTAGACTGTCTAGAGTAAAAATATATGACCCTGCCGCCTGTGCCTGCCTGCAGCCTGTTTTATCAGAATATGCCTTCAAGCGGCACTTAGCGAAAAATTGTTGACTTGGAAAATCTACAAAGAAGCTAACTAACTTGTAGCTGTCGTAGGTTATGTAGGAAACAAAAGATTATGCCATATTATATTATACTAACTCTTTCAACATTACCATTAAAATAAAATCATTCACACTTTCCACAGTTAAATGAGTTTAAGTATGTTTTCAAAAGTTTTTTACTCATTCTCTACACAAAAGTCAACTATAGTTATAATAAAAAGTGCCATCATTTTTATTGACATTGTCATAAAATCCGGGTTCTTTAGAGAACAGAATGATAATTTGTCATAGAGAGCGACACGAAGGCACCTGGCTACACGCGACCCTAGAAAATGGCGGCGTACCTTTAGTTCGATTCGCAACGCGCCTCCTATTGTAAATAGAATCATTTGATGTATATTATGTGATCTTCAAAATGTTGTTTAAGTAGTTCTTCAAACATCCGCAGATGTAGGGAGGTGGCAGATGTTCGCTCCCTTCTTGCGGTTTAAATACCTATATTATATGTAAGTGCATTTTGTACGGAATTGTACTGTGGCATTCAAAACTAGGCTTTTAAAATGGATGCTACGTAACAGTTACTTTTTTTTACAATACAACAATACTTTTTAACTCTTCTTAATACTTTTTTGTAGTACTTAACATATTATTTATTAATTACTTACGTAGATCAATTAGTTGTTCCATGGTACCTAGGCTTAAAATGCATTGTCACAGGCTGTTCTTACCGCTCTTCAGAGGTTTTATTTCATTTTACCTACGTAGATTAGATAGATAAATAACCCGTTGGTTTAGTTTATTAAACAAACAAACGAAGTACTTACTTATCCAATCCGTTGTTCTATTTTCTATTTCTTTATTAAAACAAAGGGGTAGTAAGTTTTTTTTTTAATACAACAAAAAAAAAACGTAAGCCGTTATACAAGTCGTGCAACAGTGGCGCCAACAACATTCGCGGTCTGGGAACAGACTTCCTGTGCACTGTTTCCCGCTGAAATGGATCGCTTCCGACGCCTATTTGTCATCTGCGTGATTCGGTAAACAATATAGAGTTGTTAAACCTATGAAATAATATTTTTTTCACCAATGCAGAGATGAAATAATATTTTTTTCCACCAATGCAGAGGTGTGGCAGAGGTAAGAAGTGAATTATGAATGTATTTTTACCCAACTACACTGCGACGCGACGTAAAGGAATGAAGAGAGGGAATTCGTAGATGAGACAATGTAAAAATCCAGTTCTTCATCTATTTACATTCCAATTGTTATCCCAATCGGTTTATTATTTTTTTGCGTGAAGGAGTTCTGTAACATACGTATATTTTTAAAACCTATCAGTTAGATTAAGGGGAAAGTCTACCTACTCTTTTCTTCATACAAACGTAGTCGACTGTTTCCTCCCTGGATAAAGATATTTAGAGAAAATATGTTTATGCCATAAAATCTATATCAGCCATTACCTAACCTAAGTCTTTTTTTTTCATATTTTATTTTTCCAAATGTTATTCTAATTAGAAAATAAAAAAAAACATGCATGGTCATGGCAGATATAGGTTTTATGGCATAAACATAATTGCTCTAATGTCTTTATCCAGGGAGGAAACAGTCGACTATGTAGGTATGTATGGAGAAAAGAGTAGGTAGACTTTCCCCCTATTAGATACCTTAAGAGACTTTCCTCTTAAATGTATGTTATGTAAATATAAATGCGTCTTATACAAATTCATACATTTGATTAGGGTTCTTTAAATGTTTTGTAGAAACATCTCTATATAAATCTAGTTTGTTACAGAATTATTATGCTCCACTATTTTCCTATTTCTTGATTAACATTCGTCCGAGGGTTTCACCCTTGCGTAATCAGTTCAGAGTACCTACTTACGTCTTTCTGACCTTGTGTAATGAGCCTTAACTGAAAATAACTGTTTTGGTTAAGACAATTGATTTAGCAAACATGAATAATATGCTATAGATAGGATATATATAGAACTAACAGAGTCCCGCGTAAGTCCCGATCTCGCGGGATTTTTCAAAAACCCGCGGGAATACCTACCCACAGAGAACACACTCTCCTTTCATGGCTCTAGGGTCAGCGGTTTGGGTTCTACGTTAATATATAGTTAATTAAATCAAAAATACAGCCCGGACATTGAATTTTATAATAAAAACATTAAAATATACCAATACATAGTTTTGGAGGTATGGCCTGAATGTAAGCATACGGTGAGAATCAATGCTGCAATCTCCTAATTTGCGATAACCATACACGATACAACCTACTGCAGCGGACTGCTATACCGCTTGTGTTTTTGCTACGGTCCTCTACCCTAAAAATCCAATATTAAAACCTACATTGACTAATGTATAAAATATCAGTAAAATCAAACGGTAGGTGTGTGCGAGGTGTCGCGGTAATTGTGAGAACTGATTGCATAATTGAACTGACGATTCAAAGTGTTATGTTAATATCCAAATGAATAAACATATTTTGAGTTTTGACCATAAACTGACGTTTTGGCTCCTTGTATTTGACATTTTTCTTCAGGAAGATGTGTCAAATCGTAGTCAACAATTAATAAACAAAGTATAGATAGGGATAGAAAGAACCTAAGGTAAAGGAGAGACACGAGAAATAGATGAATATAAAACATTTAAATAGAAACTTAGTTCGAGGCATTGTCTGAAGCTATGTAAGTAGGTATATAGCAAGAATCAAAGCAATCTTCTAATTTGCGATAACCTTACATGATTCACGGTCCACGGCGGACTTCTATTTCTCGTGAGTTCTTGCTACGTGCTACGGTCCCCTGCCCTAAAAATCCAATATTAAAACCTATATTGACTAATGTATAAAATATCAGTAAAATCAAACGGTAGGTGTGTGCGAGGTGTCGCGGTAATTGTGAGAACTGATTGCGTAATTAGCGCGACGAGTCACAGAGGGCGCGGGAAGCGGTCTCCCTACCCGCTTCGACACCCGTGGGAGCTTTTAATTACGGATGTTTGGTTTGTTGTTAGTTTATCTAACCATAGTAGGAAATACGGTTATAAAAAATACAGAAAATGCTACGCTACGAGAAGGCCGCGCCTATCTTCATTCGGACGCGTATTAAAAAAAATCTACTTATTTTAGATTTAAGGTCTCTGCATACGTAACGTTTTCCGGACGGGACGTGTCAATTTCTACGTACAAAAATCCATCGTCTGGGAAAAGTTACCTATGCAGAGACCTTTAGTTGTTTCAGTTTGAGATTTGAAGTTCTAAATGATTGAAATTTTATATTTTACAATTTGAACATATAGAAAACACCCAGAACCATCAGAATTTTTTTTTATTGTCAACATAACATAACTAGTCCCTGGCGGGAATCGAGCCCACGGTCCTCAGGCGGAGGTTTGTCCGACGTGCCACATAGGACGTCAAATACAAGCGTAATACAAAAAGCTAAACTACGAACAACCTCGTAAAGCACAAAATTTGTTCAGCTACTTGCATCTTTTAAAAGCATGACCTGTAAAGTTTATTGTGCATCAAACATCGATTATGGGTGCTTCAATTTATTTCAATTTACTGACTGTATTGTTTTGTAGGCGAGCGACGCATTTCCGTGCTTCCGGCGAGCGCTTCCGCCACGAGCGTGACACGTGCCGCTCGCGCCATCTTTGTTTTACCCAAGTTTCACCCTAAAACATTAGATTAAAACAAAAAACTAAAGATACGGTACCTAGTCACGGAAAATGAGACAATAAAACTGCGTCTAGCGGACGCACTAGCCTCAGTTGTATATCGAACCGTTGCCGCGTGGCACGTGCTGTCACACTGCGATTGTCTTTTTGACATCCATCAGAATGCCTTTTTGCTCATTTTATAAATGCCTGAATCATTCTTGAAGACAAATGTTTTTAAATATAATAATTTTATGAAAATGCATGTAGGTGTTTCTAGCTCATTTTTCGAATACGCAATGTTAGAATATACCGTATCTACTATTTTTGTTTTTATCTAAGCCTAAAACATTACTGCGTGTTGCCACTTGCCACACACAAAAATCGTACCGATATATTATTAAAAAACCCGGCCAAGTGCGAAACTCGCGCACGAAGGGTTCCGTACCACTATCACAATTGGGTACGGAATCCTAAAATGGTTTACAACAACTTTGATTCAAAGAAAATCTGAAACTTATAAGAAACTCTTTGGTCAGTGAAGGCAGACTAGTATATTTGACAGATAGGGCAGCCATTTTGAATTCCATGACCAACTCGATTTGACGCGACCAATCAGAAGCGACCTCACATTGCCTTGTAGTTTTTGAAACCAGTTTGTTGTATGGGAGCCCCTTTTAAATAATTGTTTTATTTTGTTTTTAGTATTTGTTGTTGTAGCGGCAACCGAAATACATCTTCTGTGAAAATTTCAACCTTCTAGCTATTACGGTTCATGAGATACAGCCTGGTGACAGACGGACAGACGGACGGACGGACGGACGGACGGACAGACAGACAGACAGACAGACAGCGAAGTCTCAGTAATAGGGTCCCGTTTTTACCCTTTGGGTACGGAACCCTAAAAACGAGATTATGAAACTTAATTATGCTGTCACTGGAATTAATTTAGTTTGTGTTTTGATTGGCACTTTCGATGTTTAAATCAATATTTGAAATAATAAGCAGTTGCTTTGCTGTTTCGTTAATGTAGTTTAACAATTATATGTAGTCACTTGATTACGTGTTTTGAAACAATTACAGAAGTACATTGTTGCCTAACATTCGAGTGTAGGTACCTAGATTTATTCTACACAATTGAGGTAGGTTCTTTAAGAAATGATCAAGCGTCTGTAATCTTCCAAAGCTACAATAACATCCGGCAATTGTAAACAAAATTCTAAGACGCAAGAAATATCGAAACAGAACGGTCGAAAAACAGATTCTAGCTCGCCAAATGTGCACTTAAAATTATTTTAGAATGTTTATGCATCATCGACGAATCTGCTGTCCTATTTGACCTTACGGAAATCAATTAAATGAACCATTACGGTAAGAAATAAAGTCAACATCGA
This sequence comes from Idaea biselata, assembly GCA_958496205.1. Lineage (NCBI taxonomy): Eukaryota > Metazoa > Arthropoda > Insecta > Lepidoptera > Geometridae > Idaea > Idaea biselata. The sequence goes on along the minus strand of OY292401.1, from coordinate 21,548,097 downwards.
TGTGAGAATGCCAAAGTAGAAGATACCTACCCGCGTGAGGATGGTAATGTTAGCCGAAAGAAGGTTGTTCTAGACGTCTAGGCGAACACCATATTTTGTTCTACAAATTGGAAATAGGTACGCAAAATTTTTTCAAACATTTTGAGGTTAAAATTACTTGAAAATGAGTATATACTTGAGCAGAGTCGTTTAAGTGTGCTATGACCTTTAGCTGTTTCTCAGAAGTCGTTAACCTTAAGATGATGATTTATTTAGTTAAATAACACTAAGTAGGTACTACTATCTCAACATAATTTGCATTTACTTTCAATACCAGTCGTTTTTAGTCAATTATGAAAATTTGAAAAAAAAGAGTTCATCATTCCAAAAGTCGCGGAACAACAATTATAATCTGCAAATAAGACTTCGACGAATCTGCTGTCCTATTTGACCTTACGGAAATCAATTAAATGGACCATTACGGTAACAAATAAAGTAAACATCGATGTGAGAATGCCAAACTAGACGCTACCTACATGCGTGAGCCAACAGAAGCGGGCGTACGTGTGTCAACATTTGACGTGCCACTCCCTGAGTGTGCATTCAATCACTCTATTTGTTCCGAAGCTTTTATATCAAATAGTGTTCAGCTTACATCATGCATTAATCATAGTCTCAATTTAGTTTTTGTCACCTGCATCGTCGCAAATCATAGCACAGACGAATGAAATATCAAGTTCATTATACTAGAAATACTTTAAAGGTAAAATACATCTTCAAAAATTTACTCGCGGCGAGGATTGAAGTCGCGTCTTTCAAACTCGTGTGTTCAGCTAGTTGGCAGAGTCGTTAGGGTACTGACTGACTTAAAAATATGTCTAGTAAATCTGCCGAGTGCAATTAAACAAAATACAGAGCAAGTACATTATATTGAACAGAAACTGTAAAACAAACGCTGGAAATAAACGTTAAATTGGTATATTTTATACTCGTTATAATGTTTATGAGTATCTATTACGAAACATCTAAACGAATTCTGTTTGTAAAACAACTTGTGTAGAGGAAGCGAGTCGAGAATTACTGGATGAAGTACGCGCAGTAGAGGGCATTACGCTAGAAAAGTTTTGTGTAACAATGTGTAATGTTGCCATTTCTATGCGCAAATCTCCCGACGGAAGTAACGTAGCCGCCGACTCCCCGACGGTACTTCGCTAACTTCGCAAACTTTGCTATTGTGGCGCCATCTGCAACTGTCCGAACCACTGACACGCTTCTCTTCAAAAAGTCTTGAGCTATCAGCCGATGAGGGGACGACTTGGAGTTTCCTTTTGAGGGTTCGTTTTATTCATTCTTTTCACTGATTTAGATTTATTTCCTTTTGAAAAACAAGTCTGTACGGTCTGCGGTTCATTGGGTCCACATTTTGATGTTTCCTTTTCCTGAATTGCTCTTTCAACAAATTAAAGTTCTGACATAATAACTTACAAATACAATGTGTTACGAGGATTGTAACATAAGCCGAAAAGAGGTTGTTCTAGACGTCTACGTCTAGGCGAACGAGATGTTTTGTTCTACAACTATTGGGAATTCGCACTATTTTTGGAACATTAGAGAGGTAAGAGGTTAAAATCAAAATTCATTGATTAACGCACACATATCGTCGTTGTGGTCTATGCGCTGAATTGAGCAAGTAAGGCCTCCTTTTTTTTTAAAGCTCCATTTTCAAATAGCATTATTTCCTAAGTGTAGTAAACACTCAGAAATAACGTTTACAATTAATCATTTCAAACTATTAATATATTTGCCAATAAATAAATTCATCAGACTCTAAATACAAGCAATGTATTAGTAATAAAACAAATCAGTTTAAATGAGGTTAACAATCTTTATCCAACGATAAGTCGGTGCTAGCACTCGATGCAGCGGACGGCAGCAGGCCAGGGTCGTGGGCGGTAATCGTGACCCAATTCATTATACTGTTCCCATCAAATATATGTACATACAGTGGACATTTGTCGTAGGGAAATCAAGATATTAGGAAATCCGTAGAGTCTCTAGCGACATCACCGATCACGGAGGATGTTGACTGTGACAGTTAGGCTCACTGCTTAGGCCCAGGCTCAGGCTCAAAGAACCGCAGATAACTGTCATAGTATACATATAGTTAGTAATCACATAGATAAAATAGGAAATGAACGAATGAATGAAACGAATGTAAAGAAATTTAAATCATGTGTTCAGAGACTTTGTATCGTGGTCTCAAGCAGATTAAGGTAATGTAAATCTGTAGACATCTGGTACATATTCTCAAAATGTTGAGGTATTCCCCATCAGGTTTTCAGATGTAAAGTTTTCTATTCGGAATCTAGCTTGATAGTATACCTACCTAGTGACTCCGCTTAATTACAGTTTACCTACTCTTTCTCCATACAAACGTAGTCGACTGTTTCTTCCCTGGATAACCTTTGCCGACCTTTATCAGCCATGACCATGCCACTACGTATTCTTTTTTTTTTCATTTTCTAATAAGAATAGAAATAATTCAGTAGAAATTCAGAAAAAATAGAAAATGAAACAAATTAAAACATCATGGCTGATATAAGACTTATGACAAAAAACATTTTTATTCTAATGTCTTTATCCAGGGAGGAAACAGTCGACTATGTTTGTAAAGTTTGTACCTATGCAGAAAAGAGTAGGTGGTCTCTCCCCTTAATCTCTGATATCCCAATTGCCCTGCCACATATCCGTAAAACACAGCTATCCACAACGTAGGTAATTAATATATCAAACGACGTATGAAAGCACGAAGGCTGTGTATGATAAATTAAAACACCTGAGTCACGAATCTAAACACAGTTTACATTTCTATTTGCAGTCGGATTTAAAAGTAGTCCCTATAATTTAAACTAAAATATATTATTTTGACGACATAACGTCTATTGCTTTACTGAGGTCAACAAGACATGTCTTTGAATTGTGATGAAACTTAACTTTTTTGTTTCCCGACGGGATTCGAGCCTGCAGTCATCTTCAACGTATAAAGATTTTAAAATCACCCGATTTGTTAACATAGTTACATTTTCCAGGGTCTTTATCGCGTATTATAATTTAGTATCTTACTTCGGCGTTTCAACCATGTTACAATGATCTTGGTCGCGAGGGGACATGACCAAGACCGTAACGTGAAATTTATGTCGATTATTAGAACTACGGGTACCTACTACTAGATGGCGTTGTAGATAAATTTTAAATTACCTTGACGTTTCGGTACGGGTTACACCGGTCATAGTCTATTCGAACAACGCGGCGTAGATATCCTTAGAATTCGAAATTAAATGTGTTGTTTTGGGTACAAAAGTTTTCGGCAAAAAAAACTTGTAAATTTGTTAGACACCTACGCTCTAAAGAAAGGCATTAAACGGCGACCAGAGCAGACATTAGTAAAAAATAATAGACGTCTATACTAATTTATTGGCAAATATAAAATCTATTTTAATTACATGTAAAATGAGATCTCTACCCATAATAGAGGCCTCGTAGAGGGTCTACGAAGTTTTTACACTGCAAATATCAAAAGAGTTATCAATGTTTTTCCCACTATGATATTATAAATACCAAAGTTTAGATGTTTGGTGTTTCCTCGTGACCAAGATTATTGTAACATAGTCAATATGTCGAGGTTGGAGTTGGTTGGAATTAAAAAATGACAAATTTAAAAATACGCGAATAAGACCCGGGAAAATATAAATATGAGTACAAATCGTGTAACTTTAAAAAGTTTATTTGTTTGGATGTTTGTGTTTTAATTACGAAAAAACTACTGAACCGATTGCGATGTAACTTAGTATACAGATAGCTAAAGATCTGAATTAATCCATAGACTACCGATTTTTATACCTATATTCTGGCGGGATCGGGCTACACGCAGGTGAAACCGCGGGGCGCTGCTAGTTTAGCAACATGAATTAAATAATTTCTTAGTAATATAATTGTGATGTTTTCTAATTTGATTAATAAAATAAATCTAAAAGTACTTTTCATTTGTAACGTATTTATTTGTTTTATAAATGAATAGCATTATTTATTTCAATATTGAATGTAGGTAAAAGACATTCAACATTGAAAGATGTTTTGATTTATATTAAAAAAAAACTCGGAAGTATCTCAACAAGCCAATCAAAACTTAAGGACTTTTATTTCAGTAGAAAAAACAACATTGAAATACCAATCAGTAAAGCATACAGCGTGTAGACTTGGCTTCTGCCGTGGGCGGCCTCTATTCACACCAAGGTCACCCGATATTATATTACAGAATTACACCACCATTCTTAACAGATCTCTCTTATCTCCCAAACTACTTGTTCCTGTGTAAACCTCAGTCCGGTGATGCAGGTCTATCAAGAGTGGACACGTGATGATCACCATCGCTGGTATAACCCACGCATATCGACGCGCGCGTCATTTCTTCTACATCGCATAAACAGACAGTTTTTGTTAGTTTAACGTAATTTTATTCGAAACATCAATCATGGCACATTGTAATGAAAGTTAGGGAAATGTTTGATCATTAAACTGTTTAGTACAATGTTTTGGGTCTACACCCACTCAGTAAGTAAGTACATCCACTATATTATGTGTTTACTTTCATTGATGGTGTCTGAGACGCAGAAGGTAACTGGATCGAATCTCCCCGTAAAACAACATTTTGTGTGAACTACATTGGTGAACATTGGTTATGGACGTATCTGTATTCCCTACACGGTAATATGTAATCTGTGCCTACACTATAATACAGGTAGGTATGTATTTTAAAAGATAAGCAAGTTGTCTGGCATATAGACTAAGCCACTGGGCGTGTCTTAATAAACATATTTCATTATTTTAGTACAAAATTATAGATGTGAATTAAAACCTGAGATCAACATATACTAGGATTAATAATCTCATTATAAGGTGGTAAAATCCATAAATAATACCTATAACAAGTTAATGTAATCACATTTTGTATCTAAATTAATATTGGTAAGTATAATACTTGTATGAAAAAGAAAATCTCCACCGGTTTCTACTACAAGTTAAGTTACGTGCTAGCTAGGCTATTGCGGTTGTTGTTGGAGCCGTACCTAATATTAATGGACCTTAACTATATTTATTATAAGTCAAATAACATTGTAAAACTTCAGAGTCGTACCACAGTGGAGCAGTAAATAAACATGTTGATGTTTTACGAGTGAAAACCACAATGCTGTCGTATCAGCTCATAATAAAGTGTTATGTTTTTGTCACCGCTATTTCCATACTCTCGTAACCTCGGTGAAGGATGCCTCATTGCCAGTGAGAACCGTTTAGGTTGTTGTAGTAATAAAATATTTATTTGATTATCCACTTAAGGTGGATTATCACGTCAACGATTGCGTTTTAGGTGCAAGCAGCTGAGTCGTTAATTTTATTATTGTAAAGACTTGATATTATATACAGTTACATGTAACATGGATACAGTTTGTTGGTGGTGGTTCATTAATTATGCAATAATAAAATTCAAGAATATTCTTTCTGTTGTTTTTTTGTCTTTAAAAAACTGAAAATCCATGTCGGGCGCATCGAAAATTGTTGATTATTTCATGACGGAATGTCGTAGAACTTTTTTTTGTGTAAAGATTGTAGGCGACATTGTTTCCAATATTTTAGTGCAGTTTCCATACAAATATGTCGAAACGTATTGAAGCCTATCGACATTTTAGCCAAATCAGACCTTTTTTGTCTAAAATTTGGATAGGCTTTGCACCAATAGGAGGTTCTTGTCTTAAAACTACACCAAAATGTAGGAAACAATGTCACCTACAATCTGTGCACAAAAAAAAGTTCTACGACATTCCGTCATGAAATAATCAACAATTTTCAATGAGCCCGACAGGGATTTTCAGTTTCAAGGTCGTTGGCGTATATACTCCTCTTAATTTCAAGGTTTATTTTCCATCACCATCAGACTAGTAAAAAGGGGTTGTTGTTTTGAATTATTATTATTTGTTATAAACGTCAAGTTAACCAACCCTAAAAGCCCCATTCATTTCCAACCAGCGTCACTATCGGATACGGATGGAAATAGCTCAAAGGATGATTGCTAGACCGCGCCGTATCGAGGCGCGGGGACGTACTTTTTTGTATGAAGAAAGTACGGACGCGGCACTTTCGTCCCGTTATCATTAGAACGGGCCGTATTTTCTTAATACAAAAAAGCTCGTCCCCGCTACGGCACGGATACGGCGCGGTCTAGCATAGGGGACAGTCTACCTCTACTCTTTTCTCCATACAAACTTTACAAACGTAGTCGACTGTTTCCTCCCTGGATAAAGATATTAGAAAAAATAAGTTTATGCCATAAGTCCTGTATCAGCCATGATCATGCCCCTACGTTTTGTTTTTTTTAATATATTAATTTTTAAGAATTTTATTTCTATTCTAATTAGAAAATGAAAAAAGAAAACAAAACGTAGGGGCATAGTCATGGCTGATATAGGATTTATGGCATACACATATTAGCTCTAATGTGTTTATCCAGGGAGGAAACAGTCGACTAAGTTTGTATTTAGAAAGAGTAAGAGACTGTCCTCTTAACTAGTACGCTATCTTGTTCACTAGCTCGCACTTTAACTCGCACTGTGTATACGAGCTATAAAGCATATATTTAGACCAAAACTTTGCTATTCACTACGTTTCACATTCTAGACTCGAAATAATTAGCGATGTTGTTTCTTATACAACTGAACATGAATGATACAATTCCGCATACATAAGATTTATACACGTTCTGAGAGACGTTTATCTAGTCGATTAATATATTTCATGGCTACGTGGCGACGTTTATTACGACAGAATATTGTAATAAAGTAATATAACAAAGTAACAAAAATTTGGTTAACACAAACAAAATACAACGTGGTATATTATTATGGTTTTTTTTTCAACAAATAAGTATAAGGTAGGTATTATAAATATTCCTTTAGGCCCGGCCCTGTAGCCCGGGTCTAAAGAAATATGGTCTACGGCATCCTCTGCCCGTCGTAAGCGGCGATCAAAGGGGGTTTCTTGGTGGCAGGCTTTGGCCGTGGTTTGTCGCCCACGCACCGGTCTAAGCGGACTCGTCCGAGTTCCGATATATTAGCCTGTGCAGCCCCTATTGACGGGTTGCATCTTGGTCCACTGCTGTCTTCCTTCTTCTAGATGAGCGTGTTACATCTAAGATATCGTCACTTTCCATTAATATCTTATTAGGTGAGATAGTGGTATATCGTGTGTAAAAAAGGCAAGTTGAGTTATCTACACGTGATAGAATAGCAAACGTGGCCACTTATAAGAAGCATATCTCTTAGTGGAAAATTATTTATAATACCTATCTATAAGACATAATGTAAGTAGCCTAATCTAATAAGTAGGTATAACAATAGGTACTCTACTCTTCTCCTATGAGAATACCCAAATGACGATTAGATTGATAATAATTCACTAACAGTTGCCAATAAGTATATTAAACATACATTCTGGCCTGACACAATATTTTCCTGTCCTTTAATTAAAAACCTACCTTGGCGAGAAATATTAGGTTTTATTTAGATATATTTCATTCCTAGTACGGAAATCAGGCGCTGTATGTTATGACGAAAGTCTACTACTCTTTCTTCATACAAACGTAGTCAACTGTTTCCTCCCTGGATAAAAGAGCAAATATGCCATGAAAATATTAAGTTTTATTTAGATATATTTCAACCTATATCTGCCATGAACATTGACAATGCCGCTACATTTTGTTTTTGTTTTTCATTTACTAATTCGATTAGGTATTAATCCAAGTAGTGTATATATTTGTCTGTCCACAAACCTTACTATAATATTGCGAATGTGCGTGCCGCTGTTTATCATCAATGATTACTTCGTTACACTATTTTAGCTTGTTAAACGTAATTTACAATTTACTTGTAAACAAGATGAGTGTTGTTTATGCCTTTGGGATAAACTTTGAATCACGAATTATTGTTTGTTATTATATTTAGAGATTGTTTATTCTTATCTATACCTATTTTGTAGTGTGTCTATTTATCCAAAAGGACCTGTCTATTTAACCATACTCGAATTGGCATACTCTTATAGGAAAATCGGAATGAATTAAAATAATGCAGCTGTGATCTTATAAACATTTCATTAAAATATAGTATATTCTACCTATATTGTAGTTCGATAAGGTATATAAAAGCAACGCCTCGGTGTTTTATATTATAACCTTACTGGATCATAATCTTATAGGAAAATCTTGTGTGCCTGTGTTCTTATAATAGTTTCATTGCAATTATTTCTAATCTACCTATTTTGTAGTTTGTAAAAGTATTGCATAAACATACATACTTGGTCACAATCTTAAAGGACAATCATAATAACAAATTACGTGCCAGTGTTCTTATAAAAATTTCATTAAACCTGTTTAGTTCTGAAGATATTTCAAACGCGGGTGAAATAACAGGGCGCGTACTAGTTATAGCTTTAGTGTAATATGTACCTCTGTTGGCAACAGGCTTATTATTTCAAACATAAGTACATTAAACACACAAGTACCACAGCTTGTCTAATAAGAAAAGCAAATCATTGAAGCTCCAGTTTCGTAGCACTCTCGTAGCAGTTTTGGCTACGGAAACAGCTTCAAACGCATGTTTTTTTTTTCTATTTCGGAACCCTACAACATAATATTATAATATTGAATGTGAAACTTTTTGTGTAAGTAAGTAAATTACTCCTTTACGAAAACACTACTGAGCCGATTGCTATAAAACTTAGTATGCACATAGCTGGAGATCTGGTTATACTTTTTATCTCACGGTAGCGGGATTTCTGCGGTACGCTTTTTATTTTTTTATGATTATTCTTAGTACCTAAATACAGTTATTTAATTTTAAATTATTATTTCATAATTTATTTAGGTCAGCTTACTCCACAGGTGACCCAATTTCCAAGTCAGTAATTTGTATCACAAATGACAGTTGTTTATAATTGACATCATTGTAATTGTCACGATTACAAATGACTCTGTTAAACGAACATTACATTTACTAATTAACGAGGGGTAATGACGCTAATCGGGTAACCCTAGATTTGGCTGCAGAAGTGTTAATTAATTCTAAGTTCGATTGACATGTTACGGGCAATTTGGCAAATGATATTCATTCACAGTTGTGCGATTATCCTACGGCCGGCTGTTCACCTATACTTCGTTTTTTTTAATATAGACTATGATTTGACACAACTTTTTGAAGAAAAAATGTCAAATACCAAGAACCAAAACGTCAGATCGTAGTCTGAAATTAAAATAACAAAGTATAGGTGAGCAGCCGGCCGTAGGTACCTACGTGTTTTTCCTCTAAAAACCATGGTTTTGATGAATTTTCAGTTTAAAACGACCTCAGTGGCGCGTCGGACGAACGCCCGACGGCAATGCAGAAGGTCGCGGGTGCGATTCCCGCCGGGTGCAAGTATTTTTGCTTAAAAATTAATATTTTATTATGGTCTGGGTGTCTGTACCTATAATATGTATGTATGTACAAAAAAAAAGAAAAGTATTAAGTATATCCGTAGTCTCGTAACCGTAACACATTAAGTTTATTATTACGAGTATTAAGATTAAATGAAATCATTTTCATTTGGGATATGATCCCCATTTCGGATATAGGCCTTTTCCAACCGTTTCCATCTTTTCCTATCCATTCCCTGGTTGATCCAGTCTCTCTCCACTGCCTGCACAATGTCATCTGCCCGTCACTGCTTTGGTTTCCCGGATTTCCTTTTACCTGATAATCCCTTCCATTTTGTGGTCTCGATTGTCCACCTTCTGATCGGGACTTACGCCTGTGAAACCACGGGACATAGCTAGTTTACAATATATAATGTAAAAACAGTTGATGATGCATTTCCATACGCAGAACAACTCCAATGACGCCCACAACACAAGTGACGCGTGCATTTGAATGAACAAAAAATTTCCTTAACATCTCACAGTGTTTACGTTACGAATCACTACTCAAATAGGTACTTGTGTTGTCTACCGCATGCCGTCACCCAACCCACGTGTTTCACCCTGAAAAATCACGTTTTATCAATTTTTGGCGCGTATTCAACTGTATTATAAATAACTCGACTATAAAAAGATGATCACAATTGGAAGCTACTTCCGACCATATGACCCTTGCTTCCTACTGTAGGTACTAACGCAGTGTTGGTATTTTACTGTTTTGCATGTCACTAATCTCAAAAAAAGATGGTGTATGTTACAAATTCAAGATCTACGCGGTCAACTAAGTTCTGAACTTGAAAGAAATAAAAACAATTCATTTAGCTTTAATATCTTAACATAAATGCATTTCACTAATTTTATAAATGCGCAAGTTTAGATGTAGATTTTGTCAACTTGAATTTGGCTGAATTTTGGGCACATTACTTTGGATCTAGAAATATACATAGGATACTTTTTATCCCAGTGTTCCTACGAGAATATGGGGATAATCCCACTGGGCAAAGCGAGTTATGAATATGTTATTACCATGAAGTGTTTAATTTTAAGTAGGTTAGCGTTTATTCCAGAAAGACAAAAATTAGGTGAAGGTGATGCCATTTTGTTTGATTTACATTGAAAATCTCAGACTTTAATTTTATATTCTCATTTATCCTTCACAGTGTCGACTGAATGACCTTGTTATTCTTCTAAAAATAATGAAAATAATATCAAATATATCAAAGATCTAATTTTTATGTGGGCCGATTTCTTCATTTATTAGAGTCAAAGTAACAACATAAACATCTTGTTCTAAATGACATATGGAATCACTTAATGGTTTGTTTTTCAATGCAAATTTGTAATACTTTTATGCCAAAGTGATTTTGTCTACCTATGCAGGATCAAAGACTGTCCGTATGTAGTCGCTTTATTGGCGATTAGCTGCGTCCCGCGGTTTCACCCGCGTAGGCCCCGATCCCGTGGGAGTATCAAAAGTTACTCGTTGATAATGTAGCAATATATCAGTGAACGATTTTTTGTGATCAGTCTAGGAGTTTCGGAGTCTATTCGTCACAAACAAATAAATCGTTCCTTTTTATAATATGTATAGATAGATTGGGTAAAAGTTTTGGACGGGCGGGTGCGGCGGAACATCCTTAATTCGCAGGTAAGGTTAAACTGAACATGCAAAGCAGCTTCAGTTCGAACTGAACGGATCAGGAGCACACACTTGGCCCAGTTCTACTCATTATTTTAGACATTCCGACCGACTCAAGGACGACAATTTGAAGGCAATTTCATCCATACATTGCACGGATTAAGGTCAGAAAAGAAAACACACTAAGCCTAAAGCTATCTATGAATAGAAGGCACATCAAAAAATTGCATCATTAAGCAAATGACATATGTGACTATGACTACATATTAAATAAAATAATTTAAACAACCATCGTTACTGAAAATTTTAAAAATATTTCTAAAACTTTCGAAACACATGTTATGTTTATATTAATAATATCTATTAAAATATATAAACAAATCGTCACGATGTAAGAATGCATTTGACTCATCGACGAACTTGAAATTCTCAGGTATGAGCCGACGGCGGAGCTTTAAAATCTATTTCAGTACCTGTTTAAATGAAGTAGATCTAATTCAAACATTTCGTACGAAATTATCAGGTTAATAGGCGAAATGTTGAATATACTGACGTAAGAAATAAAGCTGAAATCTACTTGATATTGGTCATATTGGATGGTCTACGATCTACGAAGATTCTGCAAAGTGAAGACGTAAGAGTAGGAAAGTAGACCCCGGACTTTCGAGAGGGATGCAACCGGGGACATCGCTCGGATGATGATGATGATGATGTATGGTCAATCATCATTTTTATTGAAAAATAATATCTTCTGAATTTTAATTAGAAGATCATGCATTTATAGAAATTACCAATAGTTACAATAATTTAGATTCATGTTTCTTAATCGGAAAGAACTCTTTTTTTCTCAATACAGATAGGTGTAACTATCACAAAAGCTGGAGGTGGATTTAATTAATGTTACATATTTGTAATGGCCAATAGGTATCAGTATTAAATAAGGGCTACACTTAACACACGGATAAAAAGGGCCCACGTAAACTAGTGAAACATGAACAATATATAAATGTTTCAGTATTGAAAACGTTAGGGCGGGCGGGACAAGAGGTTAGGAGGTAAGATGGTGCGGGGCGGGCGGGAGAACAGCGAACGAAGCTCTCGGCCGCCCGTCAGCAGTGCGCGCCCGCCCCGGTCCGACACTCGACGTCGGCTCGTCAACGAAACAACACTGCTATAATATACGACCATTATTTTAATCGGTAAGAGATCGGCCAGTGTTCTTATGTTCCATGCTAACCGATAGGGCTGTGCCAAAAGTGAGAGGGTGAGCCGAACGCGTGGTGACACCCCGAAGTGTATCCCTGTCCCTCTCTAAAGTTGCGCAATTGTATCGCCGTCTCCTTCGGACGTCTCGAGTATTTTGTCTAGATTGCGATCAGTCGTGATAATAGTTCAGAGTTAGAGTGATATTAGTAGGATAAGAGAAGATCGTAATCGGGTAATATTGGTTAAGCAGCACGTAAGTTACTTTTACTATTATAATTTGTAGGACATAGAAGAAACCAAAATATTTTAATTCCTTTGACTATTTGAAGAAGGCACCTAATGAAAAATAAGCTTTTAGAATCAGGTATCATCTTCATAGCATGAATCAAATAATAGTAAAAAAAAAAATGCTCATTTTACAGCTAATTTAAAATATTTCTATGGTTTATGAGTCTTGATACCTAATTGGGTTTTTCTAGTTATCCTTATTGTTCTAGTCATTTATTTTTTTTTGTAAAAAACAAACTTTTCATATTAGTCATTCTTTAATTAAATCATTACATAATTTAATTCAACGTCTACGAAATGGCAATTTGCATTTTATTTACCAGATTGCATTGTGGAAGGATATTTATTTTACGTTGTATGTCTGTATATTAATATTTTTGTTAGGTACATATTGTATTTCCTAGATTTAGGATAGGTATACATCGTCTCGGGTGGTAACACGTTATCAGCTCGCACCTGGGCGCGACAATGCGCTCAAGATCCGGGAATGTTGTGAATCTGATCCGCTCGCGCCGCTTCTATTTTTGGCCGCGCACATCCCGCGCCAAATTTGCAATCCCGCCAAATCGACGCGCCTTCATGTATTTTTGTAACGGTTTCACAATCGAGCAGTATTTCGTAAACTCACTTTCGCGGGTAGCCTAACCTTCAGATAGGTACGACTATGTTGTACCTCAAACCGATTGATGTCCCGTCTACATTGTTTCAGCAGACGCTTTGCGATCATATTGACATTGGCCTTCAATCTTGGCCTCAATAGGAAAGTTGATTGATAATGATAATACAAATTAATGAATCAAGTCATCATCACATTTAAAAACAAAAAACACAGGACTATAACTGCGACCATTGACCAATATGAAAATAATAAATGAAAATAATCGTTCCATCATACATTATTATAAGAAATTATAGATTCCAGTTAAAATCCTAAATCAGTCAAAGAAATCCTGAGACAGTCAATTATGAAGAAGAGACCTGTAAAGGGCAAAACGTTGATCATTGAAACAATGCTGAAAGTAATAAACACTACAAAATGAAAGTAATAAACCGCAAAATGAGTTTAATTTCAACATCTCGAAAACAGAAGAAAATTCTAGATTTGAGTTATTTAATGCCAATCATCGACAGCTATATGAAAATATGAGCCAATTAAAAAAACATACAGACCGGAAGTCTTAGCCAAACATATCAATTTTCACTTAAGCGTCTATAGTTTATTCGCATCCATGCATAATCATGAGAGTGCAAGCCAATCGTTCGGACTCTCCTTATCTCAACAAACGTCAATCATTACCGAATTCTGATGAATCGAGCCGACTTCTGCTCCACTGATATGGCTTCTGACGCACAACATCAAACAACTCCACAAAACTGATGGTTTACTACTGCTATTAACAAATATAGCTCATAAATTATCGGTTTTCATTCTGTACGATTGTTGAACGATCTGAGAATAGTCGGTGCATAAATGCAAATATTTGAAATTGTTATCATATATGTAGGTACCTATAACTGCTATACCTAATTAACTAAATAGAAAAAGTTGCTCTGTAATACAAACTTTAATTCGAATGTATAGGAGCTTACGTAATTAGAAATTGTGGCAGGCCTCTGACTTATCTACAATTCGTAACAAGGTCGCCGAAATCTCTAAAATAGCTAAGCAATGAACAGATATTCGTAAAAACAACGTTTTCAAGTTTTCCCGAGCGACTCTGCTGGCAGAGCTCCAAATTCACCGGCCATTCGACACTACAGCCAGCCCCCAATCGTCTATTTGCAGATGTGCTGCTAACTCTTCATACGTCATTGCTCTATTTACGAGGAACGAACACACACCATTGTACTCAATTATGTCACCTGGATGTATATTTGACACGAACTTATCTAAGCCCCCAAGGTTAATGTTAGATTCCGACTTACGACAATGTCACCGACATCATTAACCATTAATTAATAACACCTTAAACCGTTTGTTACAGACCACGAGCCCGACATAATCTGCCAAAATGTTTAAAAATCATTTAGAAATGATCGGCAGAAACGAGTCGCCGTCGAAGAAAGCCAGATTTTGGCAATCCTTCGTACGGTCTCTAAAAGGTAAACAAACAACCATTATCATCACGACCTAATTGTTTATTTAGACATAAAGAGAGAGTTGTGTGTGACAAATGATAATATTGTTTAGGATCGGAAGACATCAGAGCCGAGGAGAGGTACAGGCCAACCAGGCGCAGCGTATTCCCTGAGCTCCTTAATTCCACATACCCCTACAGCAAGTCTATCTACGACGACCCCATTGCCGCCGCCGCAAGGATCAACGTGCCCGGATACCGCTACCTGCCGGTCCACCGTGAGACCTACGGCTACTCCCCGCGTGCCATCTACGCTCACAACTACCCCAGCTCTCTTGACCGGTACAGGCCAGGTAAGCCCACGACACACAACACAACACCCACATACAACATCCGGTAGACTGCTGTCTAAAGACACTTTGATGTTCGAACCTTTTAACAGTTAGGTACAGTGTTTTACGCTACACGCTGCACTAACTCACCTTGCCAATCAGAAACTGTCTCGAGCATTAATTAGACAAAAATAGTCTGATTTGCTGACAGACAGGTAGAGCAAAACAGTTTGTGATTGGCAAATCTCTCAACTGCAGAGGCACAATGTAGTTTGGCGATCAACTCTGTAACCTTTGACCTATCACTATACGTATCAACAGGAAGTAATAATGTAAATAAGCCATGTCATCGATTAGTACCTTTCTTTTTATCATTGAAAACAGAAAAAAAAGCATTGTAAATATAATTCGATACCTACTCACAATGTTTTCAATTTAACAACATCTGTACAAAATGCTTTCAACACATGTTATGAATACAACTATTTCAGGAAGTGCATAAAGAATTCATTGTACCGGAGAATCACACGGGCATTTCGATTGTTTCAGCGCAAAAGGCCGTCGGGAAAGTGTAGTTTAACATTCACAACATCTTTTATACATTTTTAATCAGACTGCTTCTTTTAAAAGAAAGCAAATGGTCTTCCAATGTAAAGATTGAAGCATCTGTTAATATGTCTTAGGAAATATATGCAGTAAAACTGCAACAAACTATTTGTATTAAACAAATTTATAAAATAAAGTTTTAAAAATTCAGCTTTTTGGATCACTTTGCTTTTGCTCGGAGATATACGAAAATCGATACAACATTACATGGAGCCTAAGATTTCAGGGATGTGCAATAATAATTTCGGTTACGACTGTTATTGTCGTTTTGTCGCTGATGTGTGTTCATTGCGTATTCAAATATTACGTTTTGTTTTGTACATTAAATGTGCCGTCATAGTACGTAACCAAACAATACTTAACTTCCTTTGTCAAGTAAGCTTTCAAAAAATAATCATTAGATAACTAAGCGCTGTTATCATTAGATTTAATGCTTGTGCAACTATAAAATCGTATGTTCGTACTAATATACGCATTACGCATGTATCATTTATTCGAAGTGTCGTTTAGAAATCACCTCTTACCAAAATATGTATAATATCATGTTCATTCATAGTTGTAAATCCATGAATGTTTTATCGATCTAGCACTATTGATCTTCTAGCATTAGTCAGGTGGTACGTTTTATTTCCCCCTTTATTGTATTAATTTAAACATTATCATTTTGTTGCCAAGCTTCCCCAGGAATGCTTTGAAGAGGTGAGTTCTATGATATATTAGGTACTTAGTTGTATATATGCGTTTTTACTTAATATCTTACCATTGTTCATTAAAGCTTACGCTCTGCATATTTTTATTAACTTTTATATTAACTTTTAACTAACCCTGTAGATTAATTTTACAAAATTTTATCAGAATGTTAAATTGTAACATTATTTTGGACGCTTTTATCAGTTTACCTAATTATCATTGTTGACAATCCCATTTTACTAGATTTTTTTGTGGAAATCCTATTGAAACAATCAACTATTTATTTTCCATTTTATACCTAGTATGGAATTTTTCTTGTAATTCCTGAGTGGGGTAACATTTTCCAACTTCTATTCTTAAAGACTTGTAAAGTGTTATCCTAAAATTTTGTTGGTAGCTGTTTTAATGTTTTATTCGTTGTAATACTAATTAAATATTTAATTAAATGACAGTGTATCACGTACCGAGGCGCATCCGACGAAGCGTAGATCCCTTCGACGCCCACAAGGCGTGGCAGGACCATCTCGACAGACTGGCCGCCATCGACCGTCTGTACCCCTCCCGCTACGGGCTCTACCTGAAGGACCGCGCTTACCCCATCACCGACCTCAACACCCCCATTCCGGCTTCTCTCATCCCGTCTGCTCTCAGATCCTGGGGCGAACCCAAGGGCCTTAAAGGCATCGAATACGAACCCGACAACAAACCGCACTGGGGATCAGGTAAATACTAACTTTCTACTAGATTAAGCTAGGTTAAGCTTCAAAGTTCCATCTCACTGTAGCGATTTATCGTGCGATATCTAAGACATACTCAATGTATGTTTTTTCTTGTCATATTTTAAATCTTTCAAACTGATTGAATACTCCGTACCAGCGGTTTATCGTGCGATATCACTACAGTGTGGAGCCTTTAACGCATTTCCTCTGGTTACCTTTGCCGTCTTCTCTAGTGTCTCAGGTAGACTATAAACAAGGAACAGAGGGAATTCGTCCGAACTGTATCTGTGTTGAAGTTTTGTGCGAAATAAGAGTTGTATTGATTCGTATCGCAACACTACTGATTTACAGATTCAGTCTCTTGTATAAACACCAGAACATCACTCACCTATTAGATTCAACACTAGAATCTAATTTGTGTGAAAGACAGTTCAATAATTAAATTAGGCAGATAAGAGATACGATTAACGAAAAAGTATACCAACCTTTAACTGTCTCATCTTTGGCTACAGTATTTATTAAGACCAAAATTCAAAATTTTGTTATGAACTTAAATGAAGTGACTCTTGTGTACAGTATACTTTTATACTAAGCCTATCATACGTATTATAAGTTGTCAGCTATTGCTTATTCATTAAGCTAGTCATAAAATAACACAAAATTTTGTATGTTACACTTTTTACACTGTAGATTATTGTAATTTATCCCTAAATTTAAATTTATCAGAAAAAACATAGTTGAACTAACAAAAATATAAATATTTTCTATTAAAATATAAAAGACCGATACGTGTTTTGATTTAGTAGTTTAGAACCAGACCTCTATAGTTGAAACTTTTAAGAAAAACCTAATTACATTATTATTTTCAATGTACAATCAATCACACACATATGAGCCGAAGATTCACAGCAACACGTGTGCATGATGCAGCATTGTAAATATGTATAAAATATGCAAACACAACATTCTCATTCTAGAATGAGTTCATTGCATACGCGATGCCATCGATTTTATGTAAGAACACTACACTCTACAAATAGATCTAGTGTCGTGAATATTTCTGAACTGTCGATTCCCGTATGCATAATTATTTCTAGCATCTCGTATTATGTTTGAAATTAGTATTGATTGTAAGACTTGCGATAAAGGACTGTCGGGGAGGATTTCGGACGTGTTCAAAAGGGACCCATTTTTCGCTGAAGCCGAAAAATGGTGTGATTTTGACCGATCGCTTCGTGGCAAGTCCCCTACTCCGGTCAAGCCCAGGATAAGCCCGCCGCGTGATTGCGAGGTCGCATACGATGCCGATGGTAAGGGCTGCAGAACCCTCAACCCTGTCTTCGTCACGACACCCTAATTTGCTCTCTGTGCTGTTACCTATTGAATTGGACAATGAAATATAAAATTGGTAGACTTTCCTTTTCAATTTACCATAAAACTCTGCATAATGTTTCCATATTAGTATATTCTTTACCATTTCCCCTTACTTGTAACTTTAGTGAATGAGACATCAAGACATCTTTATTCACAGTACCTTACAGTAGATAGTTAACAGATATTATTACCGTAAATCCGAGTGTATGTGTTCTTCAACATCATTTGCGTCACCTTTTCATCACGCATAAAGACACGGCTTAGATAGGAATTGGCATATAACCTATTCATACCTATACTTATTTTATTTAGATTTTAGCGTATTACTGGTTGGCTATTTTCTTTATGAGTATAAAATCATAGACTTTACCAACTAAAGTTCACATTCCTCACGTGCTCAAATCCAGGAGCTGGTGTCATGTATAAACCACAGTTCAACCATCCGTTTTCATTCTAACAAACCTTACAGAGAATGGCAATGTTGTAAGTAAGCACGTTACCTAATAAAATGGCTGAACCTTGCGCTTGATGCTTACCGTTTGGGTGATGTGATGACGAAGTACAGATCGAGTGTGTTCTGTGTCGCCCGAGATTAAAGAGTTGTGGCGTGTAGGTGCGCCGCTGTACAACGCCGGTGGACTCCGACGCAGGCCGTGGGCTGACATTTTCAACCCGAGCCCCTCTCTGCCAATCTCTGCGATCACTCGGGACCCGTTCTGGTACGACTGGCCGGAGCTGAAGCCGCTGGCGCGATGGGACCGCAGCCCATCCTACATCCGCGACTCCTACCTGTCGCCTGTCAAACGAACCTTCCTCTGGGACAAACATCCGATCAGACCCCTAGGTTAGTGGCTCGCTGTATATACCAACGCCACATGAGCGAGCTGCGACCGCTCAGCTGTACAAATTGGCCTATCATTCAAAAATTAACTTAAAATCTAACAGTTGACTCTATCGACGCGTCCGATTATTGTAAAACTTTAATGGTGTCTTTGGTTACGGCAGATTTAATGATGGGAGACCTCACTGTGGATGATATAAGCAAGAGTTTACCGTACATTCGTAGCCTATAATATGAGAACAAAACAGGTATCTGGCTGTTTTCAATTGTTGTGACCTTTTAGAACCTTCTGTGAAGTTCCTGTGCAGTGTGTAGAACGAACTATGTGACAAGTTGAAGTTTGACCCCATGTCGATCATCGTCGATTCATGAACCTATCATAGAACTAGCTTCCATTTTCATGTTCTTCACATTTGTTACTTAGTTCTCTGGTCTTCTAAATGTTTCTGTACAGTTCTTAAAAACAATTGGTACTATCCTACCGAACCAACGTTTATACCTATATTCATATACACATTCTTCATTCACATCGTTTTCACATTATAAGAATTATTTTATCTGAGTTCCTCACGTTCCTGCATAAAATCCATTTTAATACTACCTACGAGTAACTGACATGCGCATTATGAATCCAACTCACGAAATTTCATAGAAACGTTAACACACATACAGCATTGTAAAATAAATTAATAGAATTTTATTTAATTTATTTTTAAGTTAATATTAACTAGGTCTAGGTAAAACGACAAATAACTTTTTTCTTTTTGAAGCTGTTTTCAACGTTAATCTCATACATTTTCTATAGCATATCTACGAGATACGGAGGGTTCCAGTATAAAGAGTATCCCTCTACTATAGAATTGATTCGTAGGTATACATACAATGTATGGGAATTACAACGAATATACCGTTTTATCGAAACAGTAAACATGAACCTGGGATAAGCCTTGCTTGCATACTCAACTCAATCATTTTAAGTATAATTTTTCGCAAATTTTAGCTTAGGGTAATAAGAACCTAAGTAATCATAGTGATTTCACTTTATTTATTTGTACCTATGTATTTGAGTAGTTCATTTATTTAGCCTACTCAGGTTAGATATTTTAAAAAGTATTAAAAAAGTATTTTGTAGTAAAAGTATTTTTTTTATTAAAGATTGTTTAAGTAAGTAATTCCTGTTGTATTGAGATATTGTATAATCAAAGTAGAAATATTAAATAAGAGATTTTATTGTAAGTATGTCAATAATTCTTTTACCAATTAATTTCTATTTTCAGCTGCTGCTTACTAAGGGCCAGGACATCGAACCCTTTTTAACTTTAAGTTATGTTAACTCAACACCAGTTAAACTATTTTTTAAATTATTACCTGTTTTTATAATGACTATGTTATACGAAACGTTATTTATTTATAAAACCTAAAAATATTGATTGGATTCGTCGTAAATAAACACTCGCAAGATCTCAAAGACTGCAATAACATAGTCACTGCCGAGTAAATGAGAATTGTTGTTAAAAGATTTGTTTTATATCCAGAATAAATTATTTTATTTATTTAAAACTTTACAAAAAAAACAATAAAACTGTTGAAAACTTTTGAATTTTTATTTCTCACCTATAATACTTACATAATACGTTCAGAAGGCCTAGTTTGAGTTATTTCGAAATCAAACCTTACTGGCATGTTTGCGTAAACGGCAAAATTGAATGGAAAACGAGCGCCCATAGTGGACGTAGTTTCTTAAGAAAAGTCTCGCTTAAACGCAAACGTGATAGTTTGCGTAAAGTCTCACTATGGGTTCAGTATCATGGGGCTAAGGAGCTATTATCCATTTCGTTGATAACTGAATCTAATAGGCACTATGCTACTTTAAGATAATAAGGTTAGCGTTCACGCTAACCTTATTATCTGATAACCTTACCTAACCTTATTAGCTGAAGCTATCAAGTAGGTAGAGGCCTTTTAATAACAAGTTTAATCCCAAAGCATGATGTGGACACCACATCAATGATTAAATCTACCTGTCTTCACCACCTATACCAAGCACATATTGGTATGCCAAGCAACCAAGAACAACAATCGATTGTGGAAAATATACGTAAAACTAATTGAGCTACAAACTGGATGGAGCGATCATCATGAGTAGGTATGTTGTAGTGTAGGTATTTTATCATAGGTAATAGTTTAAAATTCAGCAGTACCGCGATCCCGTGGGTATTAACATAGTGGAACAAAAAGTAGCCTGTGTGTGTAGCTCTTAATTACATACCGAGTTTCATCGCAATCGGTTCAGAGGTTTGCTTGAAGGAGCAACAAACACCCTCACAAACTTTTACCTTTAGAACGATAGTAGAAAGGCCTTAAATGTACCTACTTACCTAATTTCGATGATGTATGCGTCTAATAGTAATAGCTAAATATTTAAGCTAAACAGAAATACCAAATTCTATGTCAGTACCTACCTATCCTATATACGGTCTACCTAGAGTGTAGAGGTAGGTATAATGGGTAGGGTAAGCCATAATTGTAATTGACATTACAAGAAACAAGAATCAAGAAAGGTCCCTATTTATTGATTTATTTATAAATATGTAGGTAGGTATAGGTGGAACCTGCTGTTTCTTCTTTTCGTATAGGGGTGTGGGTCACCTGGTGTCAGGTCGCCCTATTGCCTCTAACTTGACCTAACGACTGCTATCAGAGATAACAACCGGGATCAACTGCTTAACGTGCCTTTCGAAACAAGGAGCTCGAGAAAACTATTTTTGCCACACAAATTATCGGTCACTCTTGCAAGTAGGTTCTGACTGCGCCAGGCGTTGCTTAACCCACACGACCACTTGAAGATCGGTAGGTGCAGCAGGAGGCCAACCTGTTTACATGTTGTGTAGGCCTAGGCCTATAGTTGTAGTTACCTACATCTTTTTTTACTCATTGATATAAAAAAAACCTAATGTACTTTACTTCTCTTAGTATTGTAAATAGACACCCATCTTATCAAATAATGGGTACAATTTACTACTAACCTAACATTATAATGTAATATTATAAGCTACTATAAAGCTAAATTACAATCAATTCCAACACTACAATGAGCAAAAATTTAATTTTTGCCGCCAAAGAGTTCTTCTTAGTTTTGTTTTGGCGTCGTACATCTAGTACATCTTGCCAGTATCAAGTAATTTGCATGAAATTGGCCCGATCGGGCTCATAGTTTCAAGACGTCAAGAGCTATGGTAAAGCGGTGGCAACTTTACCATAACCTTCAAGGGGCTTTGGAGGCAAGGAAAGGCGAAGGAAAGTCCAAGTTTAACACTCAATTTTGGTTTTCACTACACTTGTGCACATTCACGGAACTAAATTGAATAAGATTCCACCAAAATTAGACAATTTAACCGGATTTACAACATAGTAACACGAAAATAAAATTGTTGCACGACATGTTGTGTCCGCATTCCCGCCAAAAAACCCGCAAAAGAGTTCCATGCCGTTGAATTCCTTAAAAAATAGGATGGAATATCCGTATCCGGAAAAATCTGCGTGACGTAAGATGTGTTTCCTTTACTTCTTGTCTATGGTAATTTTTCTACTCACAGTTGGCAGCATTGGCATTCAAATTGTCAAAGTCAGTGTCAAAATTGACGTTTACGTTTTGTGTTGTTGTTTGGCTTGGATGCCGTTGTGATTTGAATATTTTGTTGAATTTTGTCTGAAATACAATAAAATCTCTAGGAAAATGATTGAAAATGTTGAAAACTCTGACGATGAAATAAATGGCTCAGTTATTACGTTCGATAACCTTGTGATTTTAAAAGAAATTGGTAATATTGTGAATTTGGTAAGGTGTGTAGAAACTTCATTTATAATTTTTTTAGAAATCCGATTTAAATATGAATAACTTCAATAAACTAGGTACATATCGTTTTATTTTAGAAACGAGGACTTCTTGGAGACAGTGCCTAAAGCAAAACTAAGACGTGTCAAATGGGTTCCAATGTTCAACTGTTTGAAACAAGGTATCTACAACGAAATGGTCCAAGATCTCGGCTCAATGTGGGAATTCGAAAACATGCCTGAAAAATTGGACCAACTCGACAGACAAAAAGAAAAGTTCTCAGAAGTAAATGACGATCAAGCTTTATGGTTAGTAAAAATATCTAAACATACTTCTAAAACTTGAATTCAATTTATTTAAGCTGCACAATAAAAATCTGTATTGTACTTTCTCTTCTCATCCAAGCGATGTTTCCGGTTGCATCCCTCTCGGGAGCTCAGGGTCTGCTAAACCCCAAATTAATTATTTTTATTTGATTTGGCTCACTAAGTCATCATTGACTAAACCTTCTGCAAGTAGATTTGGCAACATTTTTTCGGCCGGCTCCCTGCCTCTCGCCAACCGTCCTAGGAACCAAGCAGTTTATCTGCCACTGCAAAGGGAGAACATGATGAGAACAACATTTGTTAGTCGTCCTCAGATCCCATGGTTGAATTTTATGACACCAATGGGAAGAGATGGGGTCACCCTATTCTATGCCGGGGCTACACGGTCTGGACTGTGACAACTATGTAATATCAAAATTAAAAAGAACACAACATCTATGCCTGAACATGCATACAGTTTCGACTTGTATTTAGCAAGTAGATTTTACACAAATTAAATATGATTTACAGGAGACCGCAGCTAAGTGATGTCAAGTCACAACTCAAAGCCAGTGATGTGGCCAATTTGAACAAACAAAAGGAATTGCTGGAGACTTTAGCCAAGGAGTATGAAACCAGAGTGAACAGGCTCAAGAAAATATTATCAGCAAAGAGAGGATACCTCAAAGCAATGCAAATGGACATTCAGAAATACCAGAAGAAAAATGATGATTTTATGTCAACAATTGATGAAAAATTCCAAAATCACAATCAGATAGTCAGGTTAATGCACCCTGAGAAAGTTGATATTGAAACAAACTGGACAGATAAGGACTTGACTGCAAATTAAACTAGCCACTTATTTGAATAAAATTTATATTTCAGAAAATTGTACACACCTGAACAAAGTACAACAAATTTATTATTTCAAACTAAATAATTCAGTAACATATTATTCACTAAGTGTAGATGAAAATAGAGAAAGATTTTTAAGTGTATTAAGTTTAAAGTGTTAATAGTAAATAATGTAATTCTAATATTGCTGCTATTCAATACCAGCTAATATTAATTTATGATACAGTAAATATTACAAAATAAATATTATAAGAGTTTCCAGATGACATTGAATTTAGAATGCATAACAGAGAAAATCTAACACAAATCCAATAGCAAAGTAGAAATCAAATTAAACACTACAATGCTAAAATTTACAATAATTTCATAAATGCAAATCTAATAAAAATGAAACGAAATAAACCTCTTATGGCTACGCTTGGGAACATTCTAAAATGAAACTATCTGGTTAGACCATAGCTTTGTCAACGTGTTTGAATCTCACTTAAAAATGTGCCCAAGTGTAGCAGTTACCTAATATAAATAGTAATATTTTCTTTAATGAAATATAATATTTGACATTGTTAACATAGGTAAAAATAAAATTGTACAATGCAAAACTGCATATAATTTTATAATTGTAATGTAATTATCAATTGCACTATTGTTGCGAGGACTACACTGCTTCTACCACATTTCATTTCATATTCTTTTAGATAAGCCTCAGAGGGGAGAACACGCCAAAAATTATAATTTTGAAAAATGTCTACTTAATTTATAAGAATAATACTGAGTGCAAAATAAAATCTAATTTCACTGGGTTAAGCAGCGTCACTCCCTATAAATAGTGTTAGCAATGAAGTCCAAGAACAGAAATAACACTTACATTATGACAGGGTTAAGGGTCCTAATACTTCTAATGAAATGATGGGTTGTCTTAGACCAGCTCCATTCAAAACTGGAGAAAAATCAAACATCCAGAAAACTGTCATCATTGATCTACATTATAGTATGCTTTGTAACTGAAAATTCTCCCGATGATATCCTGAAGATAAGAGGTCTGCAGAGGCAGGATGTCATAGGAGTGGCACTGAGCAAAAGAGCAAGGAACAAGAATTTATCTTGTTGTTTGAGTTTGTAGACCCGAAAGCCGGAACACCCGTCCCATGAAAATCAAGCCAAACATTCATGTCACTTGTAATACCCAGATAAATCGTCATACAATTTTTTGGCAAGATAAGTGACATTGGTAGAATAATCAATAAAAATATTTATTTAATACGTAAAACATACATTGATTATATAATAGGGATACAAAAATTAAATCTAATAAAAATTGTAGAATAATTTATATTAATTGGGTCTGGCATAATTCTTCATATTTCAGTTTATAATCATTTTAAACAAGTAAATTAAAATAAATATAATTAGCAAACCCATTTGCTTAGCAAAATAAACAAGGTCTATTATTTTATATTGCCTCTACCGAACATTATTTAACTACTAACCCTTTAGTTAGGAAATAGGTGCCGGCCAACTGGGGAACTGTAAGAAGGAAGGGTTCCACACGTTTTAACAGCCTTTTAGTTACTTACATTGCAAGTTGTGATGTATGGTACTGTTACCTACTGTGTGAGACCCTTTACGATTTATCTTCGATTGATATTGTGTCCGAATACCCACTCACTCACCCCCTGCCTACCTCTCTGTCCAAGGGAATCTTTTCAGTTACATAATACATCTATAAGCCAGCTGTTCAAAACGGCAATTTGAATCCACCATCGCTATACAAGTCCTATCCAATAATTTACATTTATAGGCACATCAGTTACCAAATAGTCAAGCAATGTGCTTTCAATCCTACAATTTAATAAATGTCATTGACTTTTTCGTGTCCAATGCCCGCTTCTTTAAGATAGCTTGCCACTTCAAACAATTTACTAGGACAACAAGTTGGGCTACAAGTATGTAGAAACACAACGGTACGTTGATCATTATAGCCTGCTCGAAACAGGGGGATCAAGAAAGCAAAGTTAAAAGGGCATCGCCGAATAGATAGCCATACCACCCAAACTAATTCATAAATTAATATCACTCACATTAATAATAAAGAAAAAAATTAAAAATAAGAAGGCACAAGCAAATTGATAAATAATTTTTAAACATTATACGAGGGCGACGATGTATTCGGCTCTGTCCGATGACCACACTAAACAATAATTATAATACATGATATAATTAATTATTTGTAGCATTCCTCTCACTGTGCAGCACACTGGATCCCGAATGTGAGTTATTTTTTCTTGGGAGGTGACCGTTGGGGGGTGGCCGGTCTGCCGCTGTTGATGCCGTTGTACTGGTACTTCGCCTTCTTCTCGGATGGTTTCAATATCTACAAGTACAACACACGACAATACAAATGTTTATTCTATACGAAACCGCAGATCCCAACAAGCGGCACTGATAATAGGATTTTTATTACATTGCTAGCTACTTCTTGCTGGTTCACTCATGTATGAATGTCGGGATAAAAAGTAGCCTGTGTGTTATTTCAAGTCTTCAGACAAATAGAATTTCATCGCGATCGGTATAGCGGTTTATGCGTGAAGGAGTAACAAATACAGATACACAAACTTTATATCTTTATAATAATTGGATAGCCCAACGTTAGACCACTGTATAACATCTATTCACCAATCAATTTATCTGTATTACTGATGGTAAATATGGTAATGCTCTGACATAAAGAAGTCGCAATATGAGGACCCTTAAATGTAATAAGATTGTGAGAACGAGGTACGCCGAAGCGAAATGCTTAATGAGTTTTTCAAGGATCATGAATGTACTACCATTCATTCCAATTTTACGTGTTGTGTAGTCAGCTATCTGCATACCAAGTTTCACCACAATCGGTGCAGTAGTTTTTGCGTGAAGGAGTAACAAACATACTTACACACAAGCTGTCACCTTTATCAACATTAGTAGGATGTGTATTACATAATATAAATCTGTCTTTACTTTCTTCTTTTCACATAGCATGTGCTATAGGCTAGCAGATTTTTATTATGTTTAAAACAGAGTTGTAATAAGGTTTTTTTTTACATGACACTTCTTTTATTATTGAGATTGCTTGAGAGCAAACCTTGAAAGAAAGTAAAAATAAACCTTATTACAATAACTCAAAACTTTATTTTAAACATGCTAAAAATCTGCTCTCCTCTCCAAGCCGGTCTGTGTGAACGGACCCTTATGAGTATTCAGGTCGCCCTAAGGCATCTTGAGCTAGCGACTGCTACCAGAGATAAGAGATAATGTCGGTACCTGGAAGGAGCACATGAGCGTCTCGTCGACCGACATCATGCCGCCGGCGTTGTCGAACTCCCCGCAGTAGTTGGGCGCGGAGAACAGCGTCACCAGCTGCCGCTTGCCTAGTGTTAGAGGACTGCTACAGAGCTAACATATAATGTCGGTACCTGGAAGGAGCACGTGAGCGTCTCGTCGACCGACATCATGCCGCCGGCGTTGTCGAACTCCCCGCAGTAGTTGGGCGCGGAGAACAGCGTCACCAGCTGCCGCTTGCCTAGTGTTAGAGGACTGCTACAGAGCTAACATATAATGTCGGTACCTGGAAGGAGCACATGAGCGTCTCGTCGACCGACATCATGCCGCCGGCGTTGTCGAACTCCCCGCAGTAGTTGGGCGCGGAGAACAGCGTCACCAGCTGCCGCTTGCCTAGTGTTAGAGGACTGCTACAGAGCTAACATATAATGTCGGTACCTGGAAGGAGCACATGAGCGTCTCGTCGACCGACATCATGCCGCCGGCGTTGTCGAACTCCCCGCAGTAGTTGGGCGCGGAGAACAGCGTCACCAGCTGCCGCTTGCCTAGTGTTAGAGGACTGCTACAGAGCTAACATATAATGTCGGTACCTGGAAGGAGCACATGAGCGTCTCGTCGACCGACATCATGCCGCCGGCGTTGTCGAACTCCCCGCAGTAGTTGGGCGCGGAGAACAGCGTCACCAGCTGCCGCTTGCCTAGTGTTAGAGGACTGCTACAGAGCTAACATATAATGTCGGTACCTGGAAGGAGCACATGAGCGTCTCGTCGACCGACATCATGCCGCCGGCGTTGTCGAACTCCCCGCAGTAGTTGGGCGCGGAGAACAGCGTCACCAGCTGCCGCTTGCCTAGTGTTAGAGGACTGCTATAGAGCTAACATATAATGTCGGTACCTGGAAGGAGCACATGAGCGTCTCGTCGACCGACATCATGCCGCCGGCGTTGTCGAACTCCCCGCAGTAGTTGGGCGCGGAGAACAGCGTCACCAGCTGCCGCTTGCCTAGTGTTAGAGGACTGCTACAGAGCTAACATATAATGTCGGTACCTGGAAGGAGCACGTGAGCGTCTCGTCGACCGACATCATGCCGCCGGCGTTGTCGAACTCCCCGCAGTAGTTGGGCGCGGAGAACAGCGTCACCAGCTGCCGCTTGCCTAGTGTTAGAGGACTGCTACAGAGCTAACATATAATGTCGGTACCTGGAAGGAGCACATGAGCGTCTCGTCGACCGACATCATGCCGCCGGCGTTGTCGAACTCCCCGCAGTAGTTGGGCGCGGAGAACAGCGTCACCAGCTGCCGCTTGCCTAGTGTTAGAGGACTGCTACAGAGCTAACATATAATGTCGGTACCTGGAAGGAGCACATGAGCGTCTCGTCGACCGACATCATGCCGCCGGCGTTGTCGAACTCCCCGCAGTAGTTGGGCGCGGAGAACAGCGTCACCAGCTGCCGCTTGGCGAAGAACTCGTAGCCGTCCTCTACCACCTGCGGTCATGCGATCACACACATACAACACTAAATAAGGGCCTCTTCTTAGAGGGGGTGAGGCAGTAAGACGCCACGGGAGCCTACTCCGGGTGGCGAATGTCCCGTGCCTTCGGGCCGTGGTGAGCCCTACGACATGTAGGTTTCCTCACGATGTTTTCCTTCGCCGTAAGAGCGATGTTATTAGCGCCCATATATTTTTCTTAAAAAAAAAAGACATCGGTGCGCGGTCGGCCATGATTCGAACCCACGACAACGTTTGATCCAGTTAATTAGTTTTCGCATGACGGATTCACAAACGACCCATGGAATCAGCTTTTATCACATTTTCGGTGACATTGATTGTCACTCACAAAACCAGACAAAGCGTGCGTGTATTCAGAAATCACTTTATGCGTATTGGGCCATACGCATAAGGTCATTTCTGAATACGACTGTTACTTACTAATATAAGTATTAGTTGTATAAGTAAGATTAGTTAGTATAGTACCTGATGGGCTCGGCAGATCAAGTCTAAGTCATGTCTATTGAGGAATTTGCTGACGACATCCGGGCCGAAAGTGAAGGAGACTCCGCGGTCGTTCTCACCCCAGCCTTGCACGTCCTTGTCTGGATCCGACCACAGCAGATCGCACAGCAACCCTGGAAATTTATTATTTAAATTATTTATCTATACTTACTTGTAAAATTCAAAGTCCTGATCCTGACTGATTGACTTAATGATTAACTCTGTGTTGGTATAACTATATATCAACACAGATCTCTAATCCCTAACTGCTGGTCCTAGAAACATGATTTGGATTTTGGAGAGTATGATCTTTGTGTGTGTGAGAAACATACCTTAGGAGATACTTACACAGTGTATGTATCCTAAAAGAAAGGGTTTTTGTTTTTGGGAAATCCTGCGGAATCGGTTCATACGCAGGTTAAACCGCGGGACATTGCTAGTTCTGCTATAAGACATAACTTGGGTCGATAGCTCACTGATTGATAGATTACTGCCCTAATTTACGGCTGTACATTTAAATATACTATAGATTCTTAAATCGTAAAGAAGAATTATTAGGCGTATCATCCCTAAGAAGTAGACGGGCCTGATTACATTAAAAAGGTCCCAACGTCCCAATATACGGAAGGATTATGTACTGGAGTAACATCAAGCAAAAAGTAAATACTTATACACCTACTTATAAAAAACATGATCATATCACATGCTTAATGATGCAAGTTAAGTGTGGCTAATTATTAATTATAATCTGTCACGCACGGTCAGTAAATAAGAGAATTAAGTAAATGGTTTTCCCGTGTCTACAGCTGTTTTGCGTATTATAGTACAGTTTTTCACCCGTTGCATCCACCGGGTCGTAAAACGTGGAAACGGTGCAGAGTATTATTATCGATAAGCATTCGATGTGTGTATCGTCACGCCAATTTCATTAAAACCAGAACAGTAATTTCAAAGCGTTTTTATTACAAAATGATTTACTGTTAATTTGTTGTTTTATACAAATTCTATTCGTATGTAGCTTAATGTTTAGATTTACTCTATCTATAAATATTTGAACGCCTGTAACAGTAGACAGAATTTCTGTAACTTTATAAGATCATTATTGTAACATCTTTATGTGACGCCCTCTGTGGCGCGTCGGGGGAATGCCCGACTGCAATGCAGAAGGTTGCTTCAGAAGGGGTTTTGATTCCCGAAAATGTATGCTTAAATATAAATATTTGTGTCTGCTCTGGGTGTTTTCTATGTATATGTATGTATTTACAAAAAAAATGTATAATATGTAGTATATCCGGTGTCTAGTACCCATAGTACAAGCCCAGTGCTTAGTGCAACGTCATGCAATATTTATAATATACGAAAATCTTGACAAAATTAATTATCTTTATCTTTTACAATATTTCTAAAATATACCAACCACATTAGTAAAACCTACATATGTGATGTAGGTACATTCTAATAGAATTGTTTTGAAAATAAGTAATTTTGCACGACATCGCGTTAGGTCAACGACCGTTTTTGAAGAAATAGTTGCGAACTAGTACAATTATAATATTAGTGTTGCCGTTGAGTCGTAAAACAGACAAACGCTCTTAGTTTTATCTCTAATAAAGATTACTGTGGGTTTTCATTTAAATTACAATATGTTTATTTGTCGTAGTCAAATAAGGACATCAGAGAATTAGGGAAATCCATTGAGATATCTTAAAAAATATGTTAATAATAATATTAACTTCTACAAAGGTTTGGTGTCTATTTCATACTTTGCGATTAAAATTGTGACTGAAACGGGCCTCTACGTGTTGGCTTCGGCCCCACGCACGCCTTCTAAAGGTCCGGGGCTCCATAGCCCCGTGAAACGGAGACGTTAACTACTACTAACTACTATTACTTTTTATTATAATATTAACTCGAAGAATTTTTTATTTATTTATTCATTATTTATTTATTAGAGATGGGCCGACTAGGGGTTCTGCCGACTAGTCGGCAATGCAGATCATTAAAATTCCGAGATATTTGGGTTAATCATGATCACTCGGCGATTGTTGCTATTTTTGGATAAATTTGCACTTCGAAAGCTATAGTGAAACTTCCAAAAAACGGTTGAAATAAAAATAAAAGTATGAAAAAAAAAATGGAATTGACGCATAGTTAAAACATTTTAGATGTTTAGATGATGTATGTGGGCTATGGCGTGTTTTGTTTACGTTTTTCTGACTACCCATCTTCTAAAATGTACTACTAATGAAATAAATATTAGTTTTATTACATAATTGTTAGTTGCCGACTAGTCGGCACTTGCCGACTAGTCGGTTAAACTGCCGACTAGTCGGCCCATCTCTATTATTTATTTATTTATTGGTACACATGATTTAATGAACTTGAAAGCTATTTCTCGATAACACAGAAGATGGCGAATACCTACCTATTTATCATCATCATCCGAGCGATGTTCCCGGTAGCGTCCCTCTCGAGAACCCGGGGTCCGCTTTATACCTACCTATTACCTTACTTGATTCTATTTTTCTACTTTAAATATGGCATTTTTTTTGTGGTAAGTAAGTATTTTCTGATGTCGCTAAATTACTATAACAATATAATATACCTAACTAGCTGCGTCCCGCGGTTTCACCCGCGAAAGTCCCGATCCCGTGGGAATATCGTGATCAAAAGTAGCCTATGTTCAGGGTGAATGTAGCTTTCTAATGGTGAAAGAATTTTTTAAATCGGTCCAATAGTTTTTGAGTTTATTAATAACAAACATTCAGACGCACACACACACACAAAAATACAAATCTTTCCTCTTTATAATATTAGTAGAGATATAATAGTATAACAATTCTGCAATTAAACTCTGATAAAACGAATATAAAGTAGTTACAAGTATTTTATCTGCATATGACAAGTGACCCAAGTAAATAGTATATTGCATTATTTAGTACTTATTTTATCAATTATCTATCACTCAAGGACCATCATGACCAGTAGTACGTAGGTTAGGTAGTTTCGATCAAAAAATTATAGGTGATAAAATATTACTACATTAAACATGGGTCAAGGTAAGAATTTATTACTGTTTTTCAACATGAGAATTGATTTATAAACTTGGTCAGTGTTCCAGGTTCCTCAGTAAGTCCCGATCTAGTAGGAATATTGGAATTACAAACATGCAAAGATAGGTGCGAAAACATAACCCTGTCCTTGCAGTCGGGTAATAAAGAATAGCCTATTTTCATTAGAACAAAGTTTCATCAAAATTGGTGTAACTGTTTCGAAGCCAATTTATTCCTCTCATTCGAGTGAGAGGAATAAATTGGGAGACCAGGGTCCGCTAAAACCCCAATTGATTTGGATTGGCACAGCAGTTAAGTTATCAAATATCATCATCCATCATACACCAACCCTCTCGAAGCTTCCGTTCAAAACCGTGCGCACGTGCTAGTAAAAAAACCCGGTCAAAAGATAATCGGACTCGCAGGGTTAAGGAACCCTATTAAAAAAAAAAAGTTGACTGACTATAGTTGTTGAACAGGTATTTGAAAATCATTCTTAGGTTTCTTTAGTCATTTTTCTTTCAACATAATTACCCTTTGGCTAGGGCACCCTAAAAAAACATCTCAAGTACCTATATAACTCACCGCCGTAAATACCGCTACTCACAAAATTTCGAAAGGCCAATAAAAAGCTTCATAAATCTTGATTATCAATCACCATGCTCAATGTCGCATGCAATACATAAAACGGTGAACCCAACCTTGTAAAGGAAAGTATAAAAATAATCTGACCTGTGTCAGGGACGTCGGTAGGTCTCATTATTCGCCTGATTTGCTCCATTCCCTGCAAGTCTGGGGACAGGCCGCCGTGACAGCAGAATATCTTCTCGTCGATTATGGCTGCGATTGGCAAGCAGTTGAAACAATCCGTGAAGGTTTTCCACAGTTTGATGTTGTACCGACGTTTGCATTCATCGTAGAAACCTGAAGAAAATAAGTCTCTTAGTTTTTAAACTTACACGATTTCCGCCAATCATTATTATTAGATACACGGGTCTAGATCGCGTTGTAGATAATCAATAATCATTGTTATTAATTACCTCGACGTTTCGGCAAACGGGTCACACCGGTCGTGGTCGCGATAAGACTCAGTCTTGGCTGACCGATAAGACTCGGTCAGTAAAATTAATAACAATGATTATCTACAACGTGATCTAGACCCGTGTTTGTAATAATAATGAAGTCATTTAGCAGCACAGGTTAACCTATGCCCTGCATACTGTTTATATCTAAAACTAGCTGTTTCACCCGCGTAAGTGCGTATACAGAAAGAAAGCTGGAAACTTATAAGCGCTGACAAGCGCTTGTCAGCGCTGGTCCGTTCTACACAAAGGAAGCAGGTTGAGGCAGAATGTCGGACTCATCGGACGATGTTGTGACGTCAGCCGCCCAGCGCTCTTTCTGTATACGGCCTTAGTGCCGATTCATTGGAAATAGAGGGATTAAAAGCAACTCTTCGATAACGTATTGTTTTATTGATGAAAGAATTTTTGAAATCGGTCCAGTAGTTTCGGAGCCTATTACTAACAAACATTCGCACATGAAATAGGGAACGCATCGTAAGCCGTATCACCAAGTGAACTTATCCATGTCCCAAAACGTAGGACGTTGCATCCAATAAGGAAGATGGGAACTTCCTATTGTTAAAGATTCTTAAAGACCTCCATTTCAAGTCACAAGTGGGCAGGTTTCTATTAGTATTGCATGCTACATCTTAAACCGCACGCACATCACATACTATAGATATCAATCTATAGTATGTAATATGCCATAGATTGATAGATTAATTCTTTGTTACACACCAAAATAAATATTACAATTCAAAGAAAAAACATAAACTTTAAATCTAGGTGGTACAATGGGAGGGCTTATCGCTTCAAGCGATCTCTTCTAGGCAACCTTTTGGATGGACAAGAAGTAAATAAAGATGAACGGTGGCGTGTTTAGTCAGGAGAAAAGGTACTTGAAAAATATTTCCATCTGGTGGGCAAACACTTCACAACTATAAAAGTTCTCCCACTAACATCCGACACAGATTGTAAGCACCACAATCTGCTTGCGCCTTGTATGTGCATACGATGTATTCAGAACGATATTAGAGAATTTACGACTTCCGAGGTAATAGGATTAGTCACAATATAAAGACTCAATTAGAAGATTGTGGACTACCTTGACAAGGGCAATATTCAATTAAACCAAGGCCATTTCATTATAAACGGTAAATAACTGCAGTAAGTTTTGTATATGAAAGAATAGTCAACTATTACTACTAAACTAATTGGCGAAATTCCAAATCGAGTACACACTCGATAGACGACTGTGACTAATTATTATCAAGTAGGTAGTTGGTTTGTTTTCTAAAACCGAAATAGAATCTCTGGTTCGTCTGAAATTGTTCTCTATAAATCTTATTTTAGAGATCATAACTCTATTACTATGTTCCACCTTGCAAGACAGAATTTGTTTACAATGTAGGAAACAAGTATTTACCATAAATACGATTTATGCTTGCACACTCATGGTTGCCTCGCAGTAGGAAGAAGTTTTCTGGGTACTTGATTTTGTAGGCGAGGAGCAGGCATATGGTCTCGAGGGATTGTTTGCCGCGATCGACGTAGTCGCCCAAGAATAAATAGTTGGCTTCAGGGGGGAATCCTCCGTATTCAAACAGGCGCAGCAGATCCGTATACTGTCCATGTATATCACCTGTAAAAATAATTTTATAGTGCTCTATCTCAATTCAATGGCTATGTAAATAATTTCTTAAAAGTAATATGAACATTTAGATTTAACTGATGATAAAACAGTTATAAAACTTTGTGGATGGAGATGATTAAATTAAATAGAGATTTAATAATAATTATTATTAAGTTTTACTGTTTCTCGGGGGTTTCACCTGTGTAAGTTATAATGCCATTGGTAATACCAAAAAGTATTTCTTAGCGAAGCCACATCATAATAGCTATCAGTGTTTCAATGTTCAGCCCCATTTGTACCATAGGTTTGAGCTGTGCATTGATAAATCAGTCAGGACAAACAATTTAAAAGATTCTAGGTACATTCAAAGATACTATATGTTTTTGTAGAGATTGGAGTATGTTTTACCGCATATTTTAAGCGGTGCCTCCAATTCCAGTAGTATGGGCTGCTGCAGGAATATTTCGCGCGACTTGGTGCAGAGCCCCCTGACCTCCGACTCTGACATCTGCACTGTCTTCCCAGGCCTGCATCCTCGAACTAAACAGAACATAAACAGACAACAATCAGTTCAAAATGTTTGATGCAAACTGCAAGTCTGGCCACACATAAGCTACCGACCACAACCACAAAGAGCCGCCACGGACCTATTTCCTGTAGTTTTCATTTTTCCCCTCATAAGCGTGTTGTAGGTGGTCCCTGCAGGCAGCTAAATGTTTCTAGCTTCAGGTGGCAGCATTTGTGGCTGTCGAATGTGGCTCATGTGTGAACACACTTAATAATAGTATTTTATTTCAAAGTTAATACTCATAATACTTGTATGTGAATGATTTTCAATCTACAAGCATTTTAACTTGAAACAAAATTGAAAAGCTTTATCTTGACAATACAATCTAAAATGAGATCAATGCCAATAGTTAACACTTGAAGCAGATACCGCACAATAGTACAATGCATTGGAATTAAAATACTAACACCAACACAAAATATTTTCCACTAAAAGCAAAATCAATGTATATGTATGTGTATATGTGTGAAATACATTAATTTGGCTCTTTATGAATACACAAGACTTAACGTTAATAAAAATGGATTGTTCTACCATGCTTAAAGTAACTTAATATAATATTTGGATACAATATTGACGACACAGCAGCTTATTAGTCTCAAATGGTTGAATATGACATGCGACATAATAGGTCCAAGCGTGTAATTATGTAATGGGGTTTTGGTCATTACATTTTCAGATTTATTGGGAAATTTGTAATATTATGTTTATATTAAAGTCATTTCTCGGTTTTAATCATATTGCTTTAATTTGATTAAGCATTTTTTCAACACGCAACTCAGGGGGTGGGTAGGGTCTACCCGTGAACAGGAGGTCTAGAAAGACCTGGAAATGTCAGGTGTTGAAAATGCTTAATATAACAAAAGCAACAGGGTTAATACCAAAAATGAGTTTAATTTCTTATCAGCATCACAGAAACTGAAGACAAATATAAGTATTATTATGTTTTTATGGATCTGCAAAAGGTATGTAAACAGTAAGGAATGTTACAAAAGGCAATGTTGGTTGAGTGCTTCATAGCGTAGGTAGGTTATATCAGAAGGGATTTGGTTGCCAACTGTTTATGACTATAAACAGACATGACTAGCTATTTTTAGGTCAACGAGAATTCAAATCATGTATGAGCAAGTTTTGTTCGGAAAAAAATGGGCAATAATTGGTTGGACCAGTCACTAAAAATGAAGAAAATAAAGAGTCTAGCAGAATACTTTGGCAAAAATTTTGCATATTGAATCATACATTCTCCTGAAAAGATGTCTTTGAATTTCCCTTTTCTCCTTGCCGTTTCCTGTTGCAGCCTGTATACTGTGGTAACCCATCAAAAAGCAGCATAATAAAGTGAAATAAACAGGTTAAATTAAGTAAAGTAAATAATGCGGTTTAAGCGATAGGCCCATGGAAGTGTTCCATGCTCTAACTAGAATCGAGCCGTTTTTCCTTCGTCAAACAACATCTATTCATTCTCGATTATTTACACAAAATGGTGTTCCTATAAATTTCAGTGTTATTGTAGTTCATCTAAAATCTAACATTATAAGAACAAATAGGCAAGTATTGAGGATAAATCGATTTATTTATGAGTTTGACGTTTCTATACTTCTACATAGTACGTGATAATTACGCAACAAGAGCATACTGAGCGAGGAACCAATATAAATATACTAAAGTTTATGAATTGTTGAATAAATCTAAACCAAAATAAGTAATGAAAACTTGTAATTACCTTCTAAAAGTCTGTGAATTAGACTGTCAACATTGAGTTCGTCAGCCATATTTACTACACGAATATTTTATGTCAATCAAAATTCAAAAAGTCAAAATCTTCGACACTGCAGCCAAGTGTTGCCGTTTTACGACTAGAAGGTTACAAATTTCCAGTTACAATATTTCTTTGGACTTTGGTGTAATCTTTCATCAAACTAATATTATTTATTTTAGTCACAGCAGCAAAAAATCACGAAAATGTAGCAAGATGTCACTTAGCTGTTACTATAGGATCTTGCGGTAGTTTGGGGTGTGTAGTGGGTACCGACCGACATTGCAGCTGCGCCATTTATCTTCAAAATAAGCTAGGTTTTTGTAAACGCTACATGAGCTTTCATTTCATATCATCAGTGGTCGATGATATGATCAAAGCTAAAGCACGCTCAACTAGAAGAAGGAAGACAGCAGTGGAATAAGATCTGACCGTCTTCCTTAATGACTGCACCGGTCTACTAGGTTTTTATTAATAGCAACGGAACACAACTGCAATATTCTGTGTCAGTCGTTCACTCGACCTGCCACTAAAGCTATAGTTCTACTTTCTTTAAATGTTGGATATTTTGGCTTAGCTTGGTTGGCTAAAAATATTTATATATTGTAATAGCCATAAATATTTTGCTAATACAATTTGAGACAAATACTTATCCCCACAAAAACATTTTCATGTAAAATGTAGCCAAGACGAGAGCGAGATCATATGATGGGCACTGTCAAAAAGTTATCAGATGTCATGTGCCTAAAGCCAAGCTTATAACTCTACATGCCCCAACTCCACAAGCACCTTACTTCACAAACTTAACATCTTAGCCAAAATATATGGCTGGCCGTTTCGCTACCATGCATGGGTTTTCTGTTAAACAATAGTTTGATCTTGCGGTAATGAAACGGCCAAGCCCATATATTTTGGCTAAGATGTTGAGTTTGTGAAGTAAGGTGCTTGTGGAGTTGGGGCATGTAGAGTTATAAGCTTGGCTTTAGGCACATGACATCTGATAACTTTTTGACAGTGCCCATCATATGATCTCGCTCTCGTCTTGGCTACATTTTACATGAAAATGTTTTTGTGGGGATTTCATCTCTTTTTGTAGTTTGCCTAATTATTACATTTTTTTTCCAATTAAACAAACTTTCAGCTTCATAATTTATTAGGAGGTAAAGAAGGATGTCTTCATTTATCAGTATTTTCTTTTCCTTTTTTCATTTCCGATAGGTCGTGAATTAACGACTTACGCGTCACGTCGTAGCTGTAGGTACGGCGTTTAGGCCCTTTTTTCCAATGTCCCCCACTTGTTTGGCCACCACTGGCGGATAGCGAAACAACTTTTAAATATATTCTTGTTGTCCATTACTGTACGACAGCGGTAAACCTTTCTAATTATCAATCAATTTTCATACCTAAAGCACCTGTAATACACATTAGGTGTTGTGCGTGCGCTTAGCTCCATCCCCTAATTTAAAGGGTGAATAACTAAAAAGCCTGGTTTTCTGTATTTTATTATTTATAATAAGAAGTTGTAGTACCCCTAGCATCAAAATTTGCGAAAGTCTCATACAAATAGCCATCCCTTAATTTTAGGGGTTGGGGGATGAAAGTTTCAACTTTTAGAATTTTTTAGTTGTTTGAGTACTAATACCAACCTACATACCAAATTTTAGCTTTCTAGGACTTCGGGAA
Source organism: Idaea biselata (assembly GCA_958496205.1). Taxonomy (NCBI): domain Eukaryota; kingdom Metazoa; phylum Arthropoda; class Insecta; order Lepidoptera; family Geometridae; genus Idaea; species Idaea biselata. The sequence goes on along the minus strand of OY292401.1, from coordinate 21,508,726 downwards.
GTACCATTTGAATTTTGATGATCATCAGTGAGTGAGTGAGTGAGTCACTGACGAAATCGAGGGTTTTTAGATATCAATAAAATCTAAACTATAAGAGCTATGTAACTGAAACTGTGTATTTTTATTAAGTCCCCTATTGACATTATCAACAAGGCGACCCTGTATCTCCAAAGTTGTTTACAGCTCTATTAGAACACATGTCCCGGAGACTAAACTGGGATAACTGTGGACTCAACATAAATGGTGAACGTTTATCACACTTGCGCTTTGCTGATGATATCGTAATAATTGCCGACTGGTACGAAGAATTACAGCTTATGCTCTCTACTCTTGACAAAGAGAGCCGCAAAGTGGGTCTACACATGAACATGTCAAAAACAAAAGTGATGACAACCGACGTTGCAGTACCTATACTCATAAATGACATACCTATAGAATATGTACAAGAATATATCTACCTTGGACAACTGATTTGCCTCGAAAATCAAATGGAGAAAGAAATGGGGTTATAAACTAAAAGGTCGAGGCAGGTGGCGCTAGTGTGGCATGACCAGATGTCACCAAACTTCAACTGTGATTGCATGTGTATTTAGGAATTTTGTGAATTAAAATGTATTCTACGTGGAGTATAATCCAATTAAAAGGGGAGCTGAGAGAAAGGAATGCGTCTACTAGCGGAAAAAAAGCTGCTTTGATTGAAAGGTTAGTAAAAAAGTGCATTTTAGTGTTTGTTTGTTATTTTTTAAAAAAAGGCTTTGTACTGATTTATATGTTGGAAATATGTAAAAACCCTTTTGTAAAAAGTACCTACATGTTGAGATAAGTATACGTGCTTATTTTCGGGGTCGTACGACTTGTAATTTTTATGATTTTATTAAAAATAAGTCTTTGTTTACAATGGTTGACAAGGGTATTTTTTCATGAATTTTCTATGTTTTTGTTTTAGGCTAGAGGCGTACGATAGAAACAGTATTATTGGAGTCGAAGAGGAACTCGATGACGAAATTCCTGAGTTTCCTGATATAAGTCACTTTAGAGATGTTAACGTTAGCACCAATTTACCACCGCTGTCCCAAACACCACATCCAAGAGTTTGCGGAGAGGTTTTAAGTACCTACCACCCAAAAGTCGTCTGTTATTATGAAAGCAGAAGTTTGGTTACTCTTCGTGTTGCCTTTGAAGGAAACTATGCCTACTTTCATGTGCAATGCAAAGGACAAATGAAGAAACTACTTTACATAGTTTTATTGAAAATAGATTGAAATGGCACTATAGAAGTCAGTCATTGTGAATGTGCCGCTGGAAGTGGTTTGGAGGCACATTGTAAGCACATCTGTTTGTGTAAAGTTCGGTGTAAATCTGTTGCCCGGTCCGGCCTAGCTGACTGACACGCTTTATGCATAGTTAATAATAAATATTAGTCTAACTTTGCTATCTAGCTAGAGTCTGTGTACACAGGAACGTTTTGATACCTTTTTTAATTTTAGATTTTGATAAGACAGTAGTTTCACAATAACTTTTTAACACATTAGAATGACAAATCACAAAAACATCTGTCAATCCTGAAGAAGAGACCTGTAAAGGTCTCAAAACGTTGAGCGTTGAAACAATGCCTAAAGTAATAAAATAAACACCATGTGATTATAACCGAAAAATGTCTTTAATTTATAAGTAAAATTTCCTTCATTTCATAATATATTCTCTAAAGCTGCAGCATTTATTATTTTCGGTTTGTATTCTGCTAGGTCCAGGTGCTGTATCTAAGCACTGTCTCCTTCTGCTTCTTTCTAGACGTCTGTTTAACCGTTGTTGGTTTCCTGGCTTTATTTCGGTAATTACTTTGGTAAAAGAAAATATAGAAGGAACTGCTGTTTTCCTCAATACTTTTTATTTATTTTTATCACCTGAATGAATGAGAAAATGTGGATAAAGTAAGATAAGGACCCTAATTTACACAAAGCTTGGCATGAGAGAAACGTCTGTGATGATCATTGATGATAGGTGGAAAATACTGTAAAAACTAAGGAATGGTCTATTCCTAGAATAGGTATACATTCTCATACAGACTATCGTTACAATAGTACACTATTATAACCTTAGATCAATAGGTAGGTACCTACACTAGTAGTTTTAAGAAAGGAAACGTCTTACCTGTGTAGGAATTTCTCTCAAAAATACCATTAGGTTTAAAATGGACAGCACATAACCTTAAATAGTTACTAGGTCGATTTTTTCTCCTCATAGCTTTTATCCACTGTTTTTTTTCTTTTAGCATCTTTGGGGAATAAATGATTTGCTATGTTTTTGCAATCCACAGCTGAACAAAGCGTTATTTTGTAAAATTATCTCAAAATAACCATGTTTGTTTACGAAAAAACTATGAAGGTGTCAAATAAAGTCAGACGTGCTACAGTAGCGCCGTCTGAAGTGAGCAAATGGCAGTTTTTAACCCAATTGATCGAAGGATTGCTATCTCTTGGAAAAAGTACTGGGCAAATAAAGACGTATTCAAAGACAAAAACCTTCCCATCTCTCTAAAGAAAAAGTTATTTGATAGCGCCATACTACAATGCTTACTATACGGATGCCAGACTAGGGCACCTACGAAAAAACTCATACAGAGACTAACCACATTTCAGAGAGCAGCAGAACGTTCTATTTTGGGTATTAAACTTAGTGATCGAGTAAGAAATGAAAAAATCCAAGAAATGACGAAATTAATCGATGCCGCTACCATGTTCTGTAAAACAAAGTGGAAATGGGCAGGTCACGTATCACGAACCATGGACGGCCGGTGGAGCGAGCGCATTCTCCACTGGTATCCGAGAGATGGGAAACGCGCGAGAGGCCGCCCACGGAAGAGATGGAGTGATGACATCGAAGAGGTCGCAGGCAAGAAGTGGATGAGAGAAGCCCGAGATCGACACAAGTGGCATTCAATGGAGGAGGCCTTCACCCGTATTTGGGTATCCAATCCCATAAAATAATACTTACCATTATATTTAAGATAAAATCTACTGTAATTTAATTTAAGGTTTGGAAATAAAGGCTTATTTATTTATTTTATTTATTTATTGACATTATACTCCGTGATTTACATTCATCTGGTATATTCCAAACCCAAGTTATGAGGGTTCAAAAAACCGACGAAACCTTTCGAGGAAAGGTAGGTAGTGCCCGATCGCTTCTCTGGCTCGTCTTGGCGGGGGCACTGCCGTGCCCCCAGATCAAAGAACATATTTACTGAATAAAAATTAGGTGAATTAAATCAAAGAAACAATTATATTTATTTTATTTTATAAAAATACATAAATGTAAACTTAAAGAAATTATAATAAATCCAATTAAACCAATATTTAGATAATAATATTGCAGGACGTCGCTTTACTTATACCATCTAGCTAGCTCATAGGTACTAATAATAAAGCATTTCATCCCAAAGTAAGCTACTGTGCGATGGGCACTAGACTACGAATGTACTACATTTTAAAGCATTTTAAGGTCTACATAAATACTGTCCCCGACGGAATCGAACTCGTAACCTTGGACGTTCGTCGCCGTCTCGGGAGGTCACTCGACGTGGCACAGAGGCCGTTAATGAGTTAATGATAGATTTTAAAAGTTACTATTTACGGTCCTTATATAGCTATAACGGCAACACTAACACAATTGTCTCTGTTTTTCATGAACCGTTTCAAATAACGCAAAATAGTAAATTGAATAAAATTGAACAACACCGTATCCTTTTTTAATTTTATAAAATTTATTTCCAAATTGTCTAGCCAACATAAAAAGATTTGAAATTGCTCTTTAATTGACCATTGGTGGGGCATCAAATAATTCATAACGTTTCATTGCACGAATTATTTCATTTTATGTGATTTTTAAAAGATTCATAAACAATGTAGATGATTTGGCTATAGACAACTACCAATTTCGTTATAAAATTCTATTTTGCAGGGAAAATGTCGCTGTTCTTGATTGTCAAGTTATTTTCTCATCGTAATGTGCTGTTCTGGCGCATAGTATGTATGAAATGCCCAACTTTGGCGTGTGCGTTCTATTATAATTTAGACAAGACTTGACGGCTGCCTATAAAACTACTAGGTAGTTTCCAATTCGGTATTGTTTTGCTTGGGTTTCTAGTAAACATTGAGTACTGTGTAAAATTCATTGTAGCTAGTGAAATCTTTCACGAATAACAGTTGCAAAGCAAGGCGTTGCATCACGGTTGATCAGAAGTTGATTACGGTTCGGTGGTATGGAGGAGAAGATGGATAGCGATAACTCGTACAGTGGGGACAGCAGCAGCTCTTCTGATAGTTCGAGCGGGAGTTCCGAAGGAGATGATGATGCGATGGAGCCGGTACGCATCATGGGGGAGACTCTCGAGCTCCCCCAAGAGCTCTGCGAAGACTATGCCCTGTTCAAAGAGTTCTTCTCCATGAAAACCTGGGAAACACTTGAAGACAAACATAAAGAGCATCTAAAACAATTCTTGCCGAAGTTTACTGAAGATACTGAAGTAGAAACAGAAAAAACTATTAAGATGCTATTTAACTTTGAGCCTTTTCATTTTACTTCACCGTTGAGTGATTTTCATACTAATCTCAAGCAAGGGAATTATAGACCGGACATAGCTAAAATGAGGAAGTTTCTAAGGAAAGCTAGATCTAAACAGCAAAGACATAAGGTGAGATATTTACTGATTTAGTAACTAATAATAATCATATCTAATGTCTATCCATCCATTATCCATAAAATTATCTACCTACTCATAATTTATAATATTTAAAGGAAGAAAAGCTAAGACTGTTTTTCGAAGTCTTCCTCTCTCTTAGAAAAATGATATTTTCGGTAAAAGTAATACTTTATTAATCTTTAATTTCAGGTTAAATCCTACTATGCAAAATTACTGCCAGAAGTATTAATATCTCGAGAAAGACTCCTGGCTGCGGCTAAATCAGCACCCCCTGGGCCTGCTCCGAGAATACCAACATTACCACCAAAACTTAAAAACAACTACAGACCAGTTTACCTTAGAGCTCAGCAAAGATATTTTGAGGAGCTAGCAGCTATTCGGAGTGAAGTGGGAGGTGATGAGACTGATGATGACAACTACCCTGAAGGTCCACCAGAACCATCATTCAAGAAACAGAAACATGTGCTAGGTCTTGTATGTATTTTACTTACCTATACTTAGTCCTACTGATTCAATCTTATCCTAATTCACATTACCATCAAAACAAAGTCTGTTGTTTTATCACTAAGTTTTGCCCACAAAAGTCCCGAAAGAAAGAAAAATAATTTCTAAGTGGATATCATATCATACATACACTTCATAAATAATAAATTTTCCAAATTTTGTTTGTCTAAGACCACGGTTTGTGCTGTGCTTGATATAGCTCATTTAGTGAGTAAATCGGTCAGGACTTTGAAATATACAATATGAATAAATTTTGTAAAATCTTTCTTAGCAAATCTATGTTATTGAAGCTGTATCTATGTTGATCTGTCTAGTAGTGACAGTGGGGCATTGATAGTCAATAGTCGTGACTAAATGATGTTTTATAAGAAAGTATAGATAAGAAGTTTTAAACCTAATTTGAACTATTCCAGGGAGGTGAAACCAATATATCTGGGACATTAGGTTGTTCAGACCAGTCAGGCCCTAACTCACTACAGTGTTTGAAGAAAGTTCTGGCATCACATAGATCCAGGCGACAATATAGAGAGGTGGGTAATATAATAATTAAAAACATATTAAAGTTTCTAGTATCAAGTCCCAACCTCATTGAAATGTTGTGATACAATATATCTACTTTGTATCAAGATCAGGTTCAATAGTAATACTAGCCGTGTAGCCGCAGCTGAGAATAGGCGACCCCATCTCTTTCTATAGGTGTTGTAAAAGGCGACTAAGGGATCTGGGGAGTCTAGCGAACCTGGACAGTGATGGGGATAAGTATTAGGTCCCAGGAAATGTTGGTGTCAGGCAAGTCGCCAGCATAAAAGTAAAACCATGTGTTTTTGCTTTGGTATGGTCAATAAAGACTTACCTACTGTGCTGGCCAATCTCGGGCACCCGAGAGTGATGGAATATGGAATGAGGTAGAGCTTCAATATAGTTATATATTTTACTAATAAATACGTATTCTTTTGGGAGACAGGAAATCTTTACGTTTTGTGTGAAATAGTGGAATGGGTACCAACCGATAGTTACTGCATGCATTGTTGTAAATACAATTAATCTAATTTCAGAACCATCCAGAATTAAATACAACAGGCATTTCAATAGAAGATATAAAGCAAAGAGTACAATTTATCAATGGTGCAAAGAAACTAATGTTTGGCGGTCAAAAAGCTGCATCTCCAGTACCAAAGTTAAAAAGACCCAAAAAGGAGCCCAGTTTGAAGCAACCCAAACAAGTAGAAGCTAAAATACCTAAGAAAATTAAAGAGGAAATTGAAAGTATAGAACACAAGCCTTTATTACCAAATATAAAGATTAAACAGGAAAAAGAAGAATCAGACTCTGAGAGCTCTACATTTGTAGATCCGGTGACAAGTCCGATACCGGCTAAAAGACTATCAGACACTGTAGAGATAAAACAAGAAGTTATTGATAAATATCCTAACAGTATGAGGTAATAATTTATTCAGCTTTCATTTTGTAGAGAGTATAATACAGTAGACTATACTTATGCACTCTGTGCCGTGTCGCCGTCGCGTCGTCGGGCGAATACCCGACTGCAATGCAGAATGTTGCGGGTTCCATGCCCGCCGAGAACTATTGTTTGTGATTATAAATAAATATTTATTTTTAAGCATAAAGGAGAAATTATCTTTTTTTTTATTTTGGACTATTTAAGTTTAAAACTAATGATAAGATTGTTTTTTATTTCAGTACAAATTATGACCCTCAATTGGAATGTGTCATCAAACAAGAACCTTTAGACCCTGCATTGAATAAAAACTATCAACCTGTGCCTATCAAACTAGAAGACTTGGATGGAATTGGTAAGTGTTAGTGACTTTGAAAATAACCTTTAAAATCATAATAATAAGACAATCTTGATAATATTAAATTGTAAATTATAAATCGAGGCTTAGTCGAAAAACAAACAGGCAAATGCATAATCACCATGTCATGTGGGTCCCCATCAGTCCCCATGTGGCATTATGGTTGGCGCACTCGCCCGGCAAGCGAAGGGTACGGGTTCAAATCCTGTCACGTGAGGATTTTTGATGATGCATTTCTCCTTGTATTTAGTTCATCTAATGACAGAGTCTTGTAAATTTTACAAAATAACTGTTTGAAGTATTATTAGTTGTTTATGTGACTGTTTCAAAATGATAGACATTAAAATACGACTGTGTGTTTATACCGCCTATTATAATTGTGTTCAATGTGTTGCATTATTTATTTATTTATCTATCTATATCTATACTAATATTATAAAGAGGTAACGTTGGTAACAAATATGTATGTATGTATGTATATTGGGGGTAATCTCCGGAACCACTGGACCGATTCCAAAAATTCTTTCACTAATAGAAAGCTACATTATCAGGGAGTAACATAGGCTATAATTTATTTAAAAAAAAATTAGGGATCCGTAATAAAATTGCAATATTGTAACCAAAGGTGAAAACTCAAAATAAAAAATAGCGTGCGCAGCAAAAACTGTTGATATTAGAACAAAATAATGTACTACAGGTTTGTAGTTCTTATAAATATCTACCAAACAGTCCGTGATATAACATATCCAACTATTATAGTTAACTCACAATAACAGCTTCTGTGTTAAAAATTTAATTACAATGTAGGTAGGAACAAAGGTTGGTTATATTCTTACAATAGTATAAACCCTTATCCAAATAATTTATTTTATAATTAGAACTATTTATTTCTAAGTAAATTCCTTTTTAATTCATTCGAATCGGATATTTGGTTTAGAAGTTATCACAAGTTTAAAAAGTACCTACGGAATCCTTAATTCTGAATTCGAGTGTCGTATCGCACCACGCCCGCGCCCGTGCCACAAGTCGATTGTATTTTCAGTATGGTGTGCTCTCTAAGCATTAATTTGTATGAAAGTGCGCAACTAAGATTTACTTATAGACTAGCAGTGTCCCGCGGTTTCACCCGCGTAAGTCCCGTTCGCCCGGGATTTTCCTAAAACCCTTTCTTATTGGATACTACACACTACACACCACAAGAAACACTTTCTCCAAATTTAAAATTGCGTTGATATATAGTTCAGTCAGTCAGTCAATCAATCAATCAGTCATGCAAAAGCCATGTCTTTGAATTTTATTTGTAGGTTTAGATAATTGAATTTTGTAAACCACGAAACCAAATGGAATCAGAACCTGCCGAAACCTGACGAGTTTTGGGCAATACTTAAAATAAAGGGAAGATAGGTAGGTAGGTCAAAAAGTCTGTACTTGGACGCAAATAAAAAAAAAAAAAAAACCCCAACTTAAGAAATCTACCAAGTTAAAACAAAACTAAACTTTATAAAAGTAAAAATAAAAAAGTCATGTCTCTGAGTAGGTATGTGGTACCTTACGTTCCCGCGTCGGGGGACGCGGAAATGTTAATGTGCATTTAGACCAAACGAACACAGAGCTAGAGCTAGAACACGAGCATTCTATCATGAATGTTTAGTGAAATAGACATAGATAGAATAACGAAAGAATGCTCTACGTCCGTTTACATTAAAAGAATATGACGTAGTGCGGCTAGAATGAGCATTCTTTCGTTTGGTCTAAATGCACCTTTAGATACTATAAGCACGGGTAGGTTACTATTAACTTTGATTTTTTATTTCACACTTTTTGTAAGTATTGTTGTCACAAAAGTTACGCCCTTTTATTTGATACCCTACTCGGGCATATTTGAAAAATTCGGTTTTTATTTCCGAGTTTGACCCTAAATATACTTTGAACGGCTGAATCGATTTTGATAAAACATGCATATTGTTGTCACAAAAGTTATGCTCTTTTATTTGATACCCCACTCGGGCATATTTGAAAACATTCGGTTTTTATTTCCGAGCTTCAACCCACGTATATTATGAACGGCTGAGCCAATTTTGATCAAACATAGCTAAGAACACTCGCGCAAAAGTCACCTACTTACCATCCAAAAAAAACTACATTGAAATCGGTTCGTCCGTTCGTGAGCTACGATGCCACAGACACACACACAGTCAGACAGACAGACAGACAGACACGTCGAACTTATAACACCCCTCTTTTTCCGTCGGGGTTAAAAATAAGCCTAAAGAGGCAGTAAAACAAGAATTATAATAGGTCTCTTTATATTAGAATAAAAGTCAAACCGTTTTGTTTTTGCGAGTTGTTTGAAATTCGAACATCATAATAATATCGAATTCGATTCTATAATATAATAAATTAAATACCTTATCTACCTTGCAACTGATTGAAAAAAATGTTCCAAAACAGTTTAAATGCAGGCCGTAATTTGCGATTTTTCAAAGGATTATAGAGAGTATGTAATTAATTTTTAACACATTAGCGTAAATAAATACATACAAATTCACAAAAACCCGTTAAATTTCAGATATGATGGCATTACCCATAGAGATAGCCGATGATTCAGGCGAAGTGATCCAAGTAGAAACCTCATCGGAAGCCATAGACGATTCCTCGGTTGAGATAGACGATTCACTAACCGAGACCACCCACGCTAACTTCTTGGCTCTGGTCCGAGCGCTGTTCCCAGCTAGAGACGCTCACAGAGCATCAAAACAACAGTTGCATGCGAGGTGTTACGCTGTTATGAAGTCGCCTATAGCACCTTTAAATACTTGGTACAATCGTAAGTGGAGTTTAAACTGTTCAATGTCATTCTTGAAGGCGATTTTGTATTGGATACCCGACCAATTCGTAAAAAAATCACGTTTTTTTGTATGAGAGCCCCACTTTAATATTTATTTTATTCTGATTTAAGTATTTGTTTTTATAGCTGTTTTGTATTTGTACGTAGGTAAAAATAGGTCTTTGTTAAAATGGACCAAATAGAGACGAAAATGCTTAGTAATCGGCGTAATTGTAAAAAAAACTCTAGAACTTAATACTAGTCTAGTACCATACCACTAGATTTTACGAAAACCTTTACTTTAGAAACATATTTTCTAAAAAATTGGGCATAATAGTATGCCTGCCAAGAGCATTAAAAACAAAAAAATAAAAACGCTCGCTCGAGAGACATGGTAACCATGGTAACATGGTAGGCGGAGTGGGGGGTGTTAGGTTTTATTTTCGTTACGGAATTTCTTGATTCGGTGGCCGCGCTCAAAGCCCGCGATAAAAGCTATGCAATAGCTTAAAAATGTTTGGCGAGCATCCTTTCCCAACTTATTATTTTTTTAGTAAAAATTAGAGATGGGCCGACTAGGGGTTCTGCCGACTAGCAGACTAGCCGACTAGTCGGCAATGCAGATCATTATAATTTCCAGATATTTGGGTTAATCATGACCACTCGGCGATTGTTGTTATTTTTAGATAAATTTGCACTTCGAAAGCAGAAACGAAACTTCCAAAAAATGTCGAATTAAAAATAAAAGTTGGAAAAAAAATATTCATGGAGCTGAAGCATAGTTATGACATTTTAGATGTTTGATGTTAAGATGATGTATTTAGGCTATGACGTGTTTTTATATACGTTTTTCTGGCTATCCACCTTCTTACTGTACTATTAATTCAGTTAAATATTGATTTTATTGCATAATTATTAGTTGCCGACTAGTCTCTTAAACTGCCGACTAGTCGGCTTTCCCGACTAGTCGGCGACTAGTCGGCCCATCTCTAGTAAAAATAATACCTTAAAATTGATGAAGTTTATTTTTCAATAATTGTAATTTGATGATGTAGACCAGAAACTGTTCCTTAGTATCAGACGATTGGTGCGGGGAATTGGATTCGGCGCTGGACTTTCTTGCGGGCGAAAGGGGGACAAATCCTGAAGACTTTGTACCTTATCTACAATACATGCCGGAAACTCAGGTAGATACTTTATTTACAGACCTTAAAAATTTGTTATAACCTAAATATCTAATAATAATAACTATGAAATAGTAGAGGGATATTCACCAAAACTTCTGTAAAATAAGTTTTTCATACATATTTCTATCGTAATTCTTAAAAAAAAAACATGTTTTCACCTGTTGCAGATTAAGGCATTTACTATATTCTATTCATATTCTATTTCTAGATTTTCCTAATTTTTACTACTACATAATTTGTGCCTTGAGCGATTTTCGCAAACTTACCGGAGCAAATTGACCATGGTGGACTGGTAATCTTTGTAATTTTAGATATATCAGTGGATCGGCGCGGGTCGTGACTGCGACGCCATATTGAGTCGGTTATGTGAGCGGTGGCTGCGTGCTACGTCGCCGCAACCGCCGTCTAAGGATCCGCCACCTGCCAAGTACGTTCAATATGATAAATGACAAAAATAATATCACCCTGAGATATATATTTATTTGTGTTCTCGTCTATACACACCGAAAATGACAAGTAGCGGCATTGTATCTTATTATATAGTACGTTTCATCTTTAAATTTCGTTGGTTGCAAAGCAAATAACTGTTGCCTTCAATACCTAGCACACTCAAAGTATTAAGGCAACACTTATTTATTTTGCTACCAACATGACGGCATAGGTATTTAAAGATGAAACGCACTATAGTCGGTTCAAATTGCTACTTAGAGCTAAGCTTAAGTACCTGCTAGACATCTTTTATCGTCTCGTCGTCTTTTGTCTAAAGAGTCGCGACCACAAAGTACATTATTTATTATAGGTAATAGAGACATCAGTAAAAATTGCGACTACAGCGCCTCTGACATTTGATAGAGTAACTAAAATCACCTACCGTCGCGCGACGGCCCCTTTTTATCATAGTCACTTAAAAATAAATAAGTTCACAATGTTTATATGACGAATTTATTTCCTTAGTCTTTTATTAAAATAATCTGCTGCTAACTTTTTTACAACATCTTCTTCAATCACCTCTCTGTCCCTCCTGCGACCTTTCAAAATATTATTTATAGAGGGGTCGTCGAAGTCCAGATTCAAAGCCAAATTATTATGAAAAAGCACAAAACACAAAAACACAACATTCAGAACAGCAAAACGAAACCGAATGGGAAAAAAATAGGGTTGCTATACCTGGAGTTTTTTTTCCCCAGAAAGGAGATAAAAAAAAGATTTATAAATATTTTTTGAATTATTTTAATGTAATGTAGGTATAATATGGATTTTATTATCTGAAATAAATGTTTTTAATATTCTATTTTGAGTGCTTAAACTTGCACTGGGCTTTCTTAGAAGTGTTTTTTTAAGAAACAATACTTCTGCAAAAACACAACGCACGATAGACGCAGGGCTGGATTCGAACCAGCATCTTACTCAAACCGGGAGTAAGATGCTGGTTCAATTCAAAATCAAAATAAAGATGAGTACCTACCTACCTAATTAATTAGATGGAGTAAAATGTCAATTATAAAATTAAATGTCATTGGAATAAAATAAAACAAAAATGGGAAGTTTTGACGGGAACGCCAAGACAACATGTCGTGCTCCAATTTTATTTTCGTGAAACTATATTGTAAACCAGGTTAAATTCTCGGCCTAATAGGTCTTTTCCCAGATTCAGAGATTTAATTATAGGTATACCGACTGGGTCTTATAACCTGGCGGGTTAAAACTAAAGTTCAAAAAGATATTTGAATATGGTGTCTACTTTTATCTCTTTTCATTAGAAGTATTATTAAATGGATTTTTTTGTGAATTTACCACTGTTTACGCTGTTGTGGTTTTGAAAATTATAAGGAAATTATAAGTCCGTATCTGGCAACCCTAACTACACCACAATACAGTTTCGTGAAAATAGTGACATCTAACATTTGACGTAGAAACTACCTAGTACCAAAGCACGTCATAGTTTCAAAATAAGTTCGAGCTGAAAAGCCTGTGGTCTCGACGAACAGACAACCACAAACATTTCTTGGGATCAATAAGCTTAACCGCCACCGTGCACTATTAACTCCAGATTCGCTAGTCTCCCCCCAGATCCCCCAAGGTTGGAAGAAATCGCTTTCAGCGATAAGGCCGCCCATTTGTGCAACTTACTTTGAAGCTTGTTTTTTATGTGTTTTTTGTTTTTCTCTGTTTATGTTGTGCAAATAAAGATTTCTATCTATCTGTCTATCTTAAGGTCATAGCCCACTTACACGACTCCGCTCCCACCCGGCAAAAATAATATAATTCAAATATGGGCTTTAAATATTGCTCTTTAGATATATTTTACATTGGCACCATAAATTAGCAGACAGCTCGCTTTCAGCGAGCTTACTCAGCCGCTGTCAGACTGCTCGGGAGTTGACGCCTCCCTGGCCGCACGCTTACTGCTAGCAGTCGGCGCGCGCGTCGTCGCGGAGTGTTGCCAACCGTACGATTTAAATCGTACGGTTGGCGGTCTGCTAGCTGTCGCCGCGTGGACTGCTGGTTGCCTGCTAGCTGTCGCCGCGTAGACTGCGAGCAGTCGTCTTAGTTTAGGGCAGTGTTGAATGGGAGCGGTGTTGGAGCAGAGTCGTTTAAGTGTGCTATGACCTTTAATCGCCTTATACGAATCCACGGGAAGAGAAGTGGTTGCTCTATTTTATTCCGGGGCTCACGCTTGTCCAATTAAAAAAGCCTAATCAGTGTACATTGTAGGTATCCGACGTCGTGGACAGTCCGAGCGCCGACGCCGGCAGATGTCGCCGAGTTCCGCACACAGGAGCGACGGAGATTTGCGTCCGCGGCTAAACCGTTCACGTATACGCAACATGGGTGAGTCGACATCGCGATAAATCTCTTGAATTTTGAAGGTGTATTATGTATGGCCGATCGTTTTTAGGGTTCCGTACCTTAAGGTAAAAACGGGACCCTATTACTGAGACTTCGCTGTCTGTCTGTCTGTCTGTCTGTCTGTCTGTCCGTCTGTCCGTCCGTCCGTCCGTCCGTCCGTCCGTCCGTCCGTCCGTCTGTCCGTCTGTCACCAGGCTGTATCTCATGAACCGTAATAGCTAGAAGGTTGAAATTTTCACAGAAGATGTATTTCGGTTGCCGCTACAACAACAAATACTAAAAACAAAATAAAACAATTATTTAAAAGGGGCTCCCATACAACAAACGTATTTCAAAAATAACAAGGAGTTTAGTTCAATGTGAGGTCGCTTCTGATTGGTCAGGACAAATCGAGTTGGTCATGGAATTCAAAATGGCTGCCCTATCTGTCAAATATACCAGTCTGCCTTACTTACCAAAGAGTTTCTTATAAGTTTCAGATTTTCTTTGTGCCAAGGTTTTTTTTTTTATTGAGTGATTCGGTCGTTTGATGGGAGTAGAATCGAAGATAAATATTTCATATTTTCCAATAAAATTTAAAAATTGGTTGTTGTAAACCATTTTAGGGTTCCGTATCCAATTGTGATAGTGGTACGGAACCCTTTGTGCGCGAGTGTCGCACTTGCCCCGTTTTTTTTTTCCAAGCAGACACAGCTTGGAAAAACTGAAGCAGATCGGCTCGGCGTACAGTTTCATTTCTTGGTTTCAGAATTTTTCAGAATCCATCCAGCTTACATCACATTACGACCACACTCTCCATATTTCAGCTCTCTACTATTAGTTGTTTGGGGTGTGCGTTGACAGATCAATCAGTCAGTCAGTCACTTAGGATTTTATAAATATAGAAATTACTTTACGGATATTTCGACTTATGAGCTTACATTTTTTAAAAGTATTATATCCGTTGTCTAGTCACCGTAACATAAGCTTATCACGGGGCTAGATGGCACTGTGTGTTGTTCATCGAATCATCTAATAACTAAAACAAAGAGTGCAGTTTTGTGAATTCAATCAGAGAGGAGTGAAACAAGTCCATATCGGTTGGAATGACCCAAAAAGAAAGACCCTATATACAGCATTTTATGGTGTATATTTAGTTGCATGTATATTTTAAAGTTGCCATGCTCAAATGGGCA